>JACMIF010004113.1:0-12949 GCA_014805445.1 Diplogasteroides magnus | reverse complement strand
ATTCGAAGAGATGTTATCAAATGAATCTTCGGCGTGCTTTTCCCGCGATTTAATTGAATATAACTCGTATACCAGAAGATGCTCCCTCTTGAAAATCACATAGATGATAGATTACGAAGTATGTGAAATAGCTGTGAAACGTTTTTGAAATTTCTTCGTCGCGGTTTTCCGCTATATGCTGCAAACCACCAAATTCTTCGACCGTCTGTCAATAACGATTCAAACGATTTTTTCAAAGTTGTCCAATTGAGCTCAAATTTGGCTCAGAGGTAGAACGAGTGTGCAACAGTCTAATTCCAAAGAAATCATCCTGATATCTCAAGCCGTTTGCCCGCGGCAGTGAAGTTCCGTGGGTCAACTCCACTTCATTAGGTCTTATTTCCCCTGTGGCGGTGCAAAGGGGTGGACTCTTTTGAGGCCACTCCAGAGGCTGTTGCGCGCGAACGGGAAGAGGTAGCGATATGGTTTTTTGGATATTGTCTTTTACACACTTGATCTATCTCTGAGCCAAATTTGGACCCGATTGGACCATTTTGAAAAAATCGTTTGGGGTCCCTAACTATAGGAGAGTCGCCAGCGACCCCTTCCCATTTGCAAACAAAAACGGCAGCAACAAATTTGTTGTAACGCGTTTTGCGATGCTACAGAATCGCACTTCCAGCTTATAATTACTGCTTACGAAGGAGCTCATTTAATGGACTCTTACAATACCAGGGGGACATGTCGACATCGCCGAGTGTATTGAAAAAGTAAAATAATTATAGTTTCAATATATTTTTCGTTTGAACGTACGTTGTAAACGACACGGGCAGTATTCACAGAACCTGCGGCCAGCCACGCATCGATTATTAAGGAAGTAGAAAGACGACTAAAGAAGCGGCAAATAGTCAATAGTAATATCAAGACTAATCTTCTATGTATGTGCAATACAACTATCACCTTTTTCTTATATAGATAACACTTGCTGCAGTATTCAGTGAAGACTAGGCTCATCTCAGCCTTCCTTTTCGTCTTCTGTATCAATATTTGATATGTACTACTCACGATCACCCTGCAATAGCAAGCTGAAATATCACTATAACAACTTGTAAAGATAGCTTTTCAATAGAACAACGCATATGATAAGTGGCATGCAATTGTTGAAAATGATGCTTTAAGCGCAAAATTCGTAGAAAACTGCATACTCAGAAATCATACGCTCCTCCTCGAAGAACTTGGGATGATCATCAATCAGTTGTCTTCTTTTTTTGTCCAGCTGTGGGGAACATTTGTAAATTAAAAAAAGGGAAACGAACCCTTCTGACATTATTCAAAGTCGATGGATCCGTCAATTTGCAGATTTGCAATTGTAGATCATCTGGCAGGGCATCAAAGTCGAAGTAAGACGTAGGCGATGGGGCAGCGTTGTCTCCTGGAACAAAATTTGCCTCTCCAGCGTTATCTATTCGCAACACCTAGTAGCTAGTCTAGTAGCTATTTTTGTCGTTTTATCATCCACAACAACAATGATAATTGGCTAGCCTCCTTATGTTTATCTTTAAATGGTCGAGGTCACAAATGGCACTGTGCAAATTGTGACAAGGGCTGATCAGTGGCTACCGCGCCCTAGGTGTGATGCTAGAGGTGCATATAAGGAAGCCGATACTCCCCTATCCGGTATAATTCCCCAAGGTTGCGGAAAACGATTACCTCAAACTCGGGCTGTTGTCACTATTTGAAAAAACCCGTCGAAATTGTGACAACAGCCTAACCGTTTTCACAATTTGCACAGTGCTAATTGTGACACTTACACCAAACTTGGGAAATTAAACCGGATAGGGGAGAATCGGCGTCCATAGGCCGTATGCAAGAAAACTTTTGCCCCCGGCAAACCCTTTGCCGACCTTTGCCGGGCAAACGGCTTTATCGCGATGCAAGAAGAAAACTTTTGCCGGCAAAAGGCTTTGCCGGGGTGTGCCCTCGGCAAAGGGAGTCGGCAAAGTGTTTGCCGATATTTTTAAATCGCTATCTTGTGGGTTTTTTCCATTGAATTGCTGTTATTCGTTTATCAGAGATCTTCCGTAAGATGGACCAGCCGTTGGACCAGATCTCAACTTTTGTCTCCGAATTCGCTGAAAACATGATTTTAGGGTAAATCGACTCCGTAGATCACGTATTTGAGGTCCATTTTGGCATAACTTTATTCATGAAAATATTAAAGTTGTAAAATTAAGTAAATTTCCAATATGCTTTTGACCCCCCACATGTTGTATATCGTTCGAAAGCCAATCCCTAGGACATTCTAGGATATGAATTTGAGGTTCCTAGGATGATGACGAAATAGGTTTCTGGCATTTTTGTCATGGATAATTGCCCGCCGTGACTTGATATTCTTTTTTTAATATTTATTTTATAGTGAATTATATCGTAATAGTGAAAAAAATTAATACTGACGGTTAATGCTGCCAAATAGACTTGAATGCAACAGTATATGATCACTGGTACAATTTCCCATCGATTCTACAGTTGTGCAAAATTTGCAAAAAACTGCGTCGAACGGGATCGAACCCGCGTCGATCGGGGCTATAAACCATCATCTTACCCACTAGACCACTGTCAGAAATTACGAAATGTGATACCGTAATCTATCTCTCCCGGGTTCTACTACTGATACAAGGCAGAAAAAAACCTAGCTTCACTTTGTGATAGTTTACTCCATACCCGGACTTTGTTTTTTTTGACAGTTCACCTATATACTGTGCAAGAAAAAGGTTTCCTGAATTAATTAATTTGAATAAAGTCAGAAAATTATCGTGCACACGGGAAATGCGCCACCGAGTTCTAGGCAAAGACTTTGTCGGCAAACTTTTGCCCGGTAAACCTTTGCCGGCAGAACTTTCTTTCTTGCATCTCGGTAAACTCTTTTGCCCGGCAAACGGTTTGCCGCGGCAAAGCTTTGCCGAGGTAAACCCTTTCCCGGGCAAATGTTCTTGCATACGGCCTCATATATGCACCTCTAGCATCACACCTAGGGCGCGGTAGCCACTGGTCAGCCCTTGCCACAATTTGCATGGTGCGATTTGTGGCAACCCTCGAACACAGTAACTGTCTCAATTTGCACGGTGCCATTTGTGACATACCATTTTTCATGGTTACCTTGACAAAATTTTCCATATCTTATTACGGTGTCCGGAAAGTTTTAATACTTTTTCGATTTCTTTGAAATATCTCGATGGAAATTGAATTGCATTACTAAACAACAATTGCATAAATATGCCCACGTCCGCACATGTTTACAATTAGTGGGTGATGACGTCACTCCTTCTGATGGCGTCATGGCAGTCGATTTCCTAACACCAATTTGACCCACAAAAACGATATCATGCCATAACTTCTTTCTAAGTGATTGGAAAATCGATGTTAGATATTCTAAAAATAGGATATCATTTCCTGAACAAATCAGTGTTGTTAGGGTTCATGTACTCAACCCGCAAGAAAGTTATGGTCAAAAAACCGAAAATTTGAGAAACTTTTCTTTTGATCGGAGAGCCACAAAATTTGGCAACAATGTAGAAGGCCATAAAAGAAAAATTTTGGTGCTTAGGACTTAATTTTTCGCAAGTTCGTTCCGAAGTTATGGCAAAAAAAGTATTTTTTATGCGCGAAAATCTATTTTTTTTGCTATAACTTCGGAGCGAACTTGCGAAAAATTAAGTTCTATGCACCAAAATTTTTCTTTTAAGGTCCTCTACATTGTTGCCAAGTTTTGTGCCTCTCTGATCAAAAGAAAAAGTTTCGAAAAGGTTTTTTGTCATAACTTTCTTGCGGGTTGAGGACATGGGCCCTAACTATGCTGATTTGTTCAGGAAATAATATCCTATTTTTAGCATATCTAACATCGATTTTCCGATCACTTAGAAAGAAGTTATGGCATGAGATCGTTTTGGGGGGTCAAATTGATGTTGGGAAATCGACTGCCATGACTTCATCAGAAGGAGTGACGTCATCACCCACTAATGGTAAACATGTGCGGACCTCAACACATTTATGCAAAAGTTGTTTAGTAATGCAATTCAATTTCCATCGAGATATTTCAAAGAAATCGAAAAAGTATTAAAACTTTCCGGACACCCCAATATAAATCAATGTTTTATATCACCATCATTCATTGAATAGTCCTCCTCTTCTTCTTCTGCATCATTTTCTTCATAGGACGTAATCTTCCGAGCTCTTCCTTTCATTGATTGCGAGCTCGCAGTCGATTTTTCAATCTGCCTTTCGTCGAGCTGCAAAAAATTGTCACATTCATAAAATTTTTAAAAAAAGTATTAATTAAAGAAGGTATAAACAATTAAAAATCTACGCAAAAACTACACTGGCTGTCACAGTTGGCTGAATTTTCATAAATACTATCGGGTGCAATTTTATTATCTTAAAAGTCCGTGGAAAGGCGAAATCACTAACATCAAACATTTGTGAGTACTCGTGTTCCATTTCGTCATTGTTCTCCAAATAGGAGTGTCTTCCGAACTCGGAATTTGTAATTTCTCGAACAATTGGATCCATTTCTTCTTCTACTTCGTCCTAAATACAAAAATATATCAACTTCGTGATTTACCGTGTTTTCGAGAGCTGTAAGTGACGGGATCACGGCATTTCCGCACAACATCATTTCCGCGCAAGTCATTTCCGTACACATCACTTCCGCACACATCATTTCCGCACAACGCTGTTCCGAGCCGAGCGAATTTCCCGTATAAACAAAGCACAGTGAGTCGTGATTCTCTTGATGAGCTGAGCAACTTTACTGTAGACGTCATAGCATGAAACTCAAAACTGGCAGAGTTATAGCCCTGTGCGGAAGTGATTTGTGCGGAAATGAAGTTGTGCGGAAGTGAAGTGTGCGGAAATGACTTGTGCGGAAAAGATGTTTTTCACTGTGTGCGGAAATGCCGTGATCCCGTAAGTGATAGCTTGCTTCATTGTCTCTTGCCCAAAGATATGTATTCCGATCAGAAACTACGTTCGAAATATTTTTTACTGCTATTATAAGTTCTTCTTCAAAGCAGACAAGATTTTATTAACTAACCTTGGGTCTCCTCGGTGATTCCATCAAGTATCTTGGAGGACTTCTCTCAATGGAATATTGATCGCCAGCATAAGCAGGTGCATTCTTTATTCTTCCACGAGCCTTTATAACGTAAAATATACAAGGCAATCGCATCTCGCCATACCTCTGCTTCCCTTTTGTGATGTTTAAGAAATAATTGTGCGAGTATCCCAACATTCTTAGATCAAAATTAAAATCACTTTCTTCATTAATAATACTCACCTTAAAAGCGAGAACTACCGATGCGTGTTCGAAATGGGCAGCACTGTAATCGCCAGACAGTTGAGATAACTCGTGGAGAATATTGAGGTCAAACTAAAGAGAGAAAATTAATCGTTAAAAATGAGCACGACTAACAGGCTGTGCTCGAATAACATTGACGATTTCAAGAGAAAGTTGAGAAGTCAGCATTGACATTCGGATAATCGCTGCAAAAGATATTTTCGAATCAAAGCAAAGGCGAAGAAATCACCGTTTTCCTTCAAAACGGCTGCATATTGCTCGCAAAGCTGAATATTGTTTTGCAACTAAAAGGGATAAAATAAATTGTGTGAACAGTTTTTGCAATTGCCTTTGCTAGAAGATCTTCATCCGTCGCTTCTCCGCCAACGTCCATTGTGAATGGACACACGAGACGAAACGATTATCTTAAAACGATTCTACGACTTCAGCAGCGCTGTGAAAAAATAAAAACGCGGGCCATAGGTGGAACACATGGAATTAAATATGATACTGAGGCCGCTTAGGGTTACAATTAGTAATGACAACTGCGTCTAGTGCGCGTCGCACACAAGGACACACTATAGTCTATCCCACATCCACAACTGAAACGGGGATCACGACACTTCTGCACAGGACATTTACACGCTTTCTCGCGCATTGATATAACAAGCGTTATTTTAAAACTTTCGCGTTTTGCGCTGGTACCCTTTTCGATGCAAAAATAGCACGCGGGGGGAGAGAATGCGCAGAGAAACGAGCACTAGTGTTAGGCGCGCGAACACCTTTTCTTACTGCACACTCTCTCTCGCGCGCAATTTTTGCGTCGAAAAGGGTGTTTTTGAGTGGGCTCGCGTTTCGCGACCGATTCACTCGTGATAAGTAACTGTAGCCATCAAGGGGCCAACGAGCAAAACCATGAAAATATGCGACGCATGAATCACTCGTGTTGGTGCCAAATAATTATCCTGAATCAAGACGACTTCTAGGCGCCGTCCCGCGGTGTGAAACAAGAGCTTCACACACATAACAACCATACGAATGAAAACGTTTCGGTTCAGAGGCCGTATGCAAGAACTATCGTCGTCGACGAACCTTTGTCACGTCCTCATTTTATTAAATTATTTTAGCAATACGATGTTTTATTTATTTTTTACAGAAGAGCTTCAATAATTTTTGCACGCAATTTGCGCTTGCATTTTCCGACAAGGGCTTGTCCGACAAAGATCCGTCGACGAAGGTTCGTCGACGACGAAAGTTATTGCATACGTCCTCAGAATGACAATTCACTACAGCACGTTTATAAAGCATGCAAAAATACGAATTAAACGAGGGATGACCCCATTTGCGCGTAGCTTGGGGTCAGCCCAATATTTGGTGGACACCGTCAACAACATGGGTCAGGGCGCCAGAAACACTTTTCAAAATTAATCGTACGCCACGCCTGTCGTTTGGCCCGAAAAGTGAGCGCGGCCGAGATTTCGCGCGCTTTTTCAATTACTACAGTACAATATTTTGCAGAGAAATGTTGGTTTGCTCTTTTTGGGTTGTGCGTACAAACAGCAAGTGTTCCACGGATTGAGAGATACTGGAAACAAACCAAATGTGGTCATGGAATCCCAACATGTCCTATATGCAAAACTGCTTGTTCCATGTCACGAAGTTTTCAATCAAGAACACACTCGAAGATCTCCCAAACTGTTTCACTGTTTCACTTTGAAATGGTTGAACTAAATGCAATGGAAGGCTATTGATGAACGGGAAATGAATTCCCTGTGAGAAGCGAGATAAGGCAAAGTTCCTACCGTTTAGAACGGCCATTGAAAATAAATTGGCTTCAATAATACAATAAACATGTCTTTACTTGGACCTGATCGTAAATCTCAGTAAACGGACAAAAACGTAACAACAATTAGAGAAAAGACACGAACTGATAACAACGAGATATTCATGCTATAACTGAGCAATTATTCACTCTCTTCCTTCATCCCCCTTGGCAACCTTGTCGCATGCTGGTTTCTGTAATTTATTCCAGTTTGTACCATTGAATGCCCATGGAGTAAATTCACCTGTTTATTGGAAGCAGTCATCGAAATAGCACGAACCAATTCCGAACCACAGACACTCAGCTTCGGAGCCTTCAAAGGGACACAATAACATATTCATTCCTATTTAATTCACCATCTCATAGTCAATTATATGCGCGGATACAGTATCCTCACTAGCTTCTGCAGGAATCGCAGTCCCCGAAACCTGTTACAGACAATTTGCTCAAAACGTTTCACAGCGTAAATCACACAAAATCTTGATAATTAAAAATATAGTAAATATCAAACCTTGTTTGCTTTTTCTGTATCATCGCCATGCCTCTGAAAGAACTTTTGAATCAAATATGCTATGACTCGTATGCTAGATAACACTTAAAAACATATAACTTACTCGAAGCATTGCCATCCTTATTTTGGTGCAATTCACTCCATTTCTTAGCTTCATCCATGGAACGAATTCTCAATTTGCAGCTCTGAAATGGGATAATTTACTGGATTTTCATAGGCACAGGTTATAACCGAAGGCTCAAAAAGTAACAAAACCTTTTCGGGATGGTACGACATTGCATTATTTGGTAATGTGTGCCATGAATCGCAGTTATCACATCCAAATAATTTTAGCTGTCTTTCTGCGTTGTGTATCCTAAAATATTAAAGCATAAATGAAAAGTGCTTGAAAATGGAATAAATTCGAGAAAAAATAACATATTTCTTCAGTTTAATAAACGTAACATTAGAAATGTTTGCTTTTGATAATTTAGCAAACATGTCGATTTGTTTTGCATATAATATTAAGCTTCCAAACAACGTTGAAAAATTGAATGCCGCGAGAAGTAATTGAAATCTTACACCCTGACATGATCGTCAAGCGCACGACAACCAAATGTTTCATTACAAAATGGACATTCCAAGGTGTTTGTCTTCAGACCAAAAGCAATAGCCTGTAAGCAATCATCTTAATAACAGTGACGACGATATGTACTTCACCGCTTTAGACAATGGAGTATTCATCGCAGGATTCTTGGCTTAATTAACAGTACGAATTCTCAATTTGCAGCTCTGAAATAGGAGACATTTCAGGACAATTGTAATAACAAGTATATTGGAAGGTAAAAAAATATCTGAACCTTTTCGCGGTGGTGCTTCGTTGCATCCCTTGGAAATTTGCGCCATAAGTTGCATTTTTCACATCCAAACAATTTAAGTTTTTCTCCGTTGTGCATCCTAAAAGGCATGAATATATTTGGTAATGATCATAAAACTGGGGAAAGAGCCGTGTATTTCTGTTTCTTATGCCCCTGCCTTGTAGAGATTTTTTTATCTATTTCCCTTTGGCAGAACAACAAATCATCACCGGCCCTATCGAACTGCGCTAGCAGTTTATGACAGTTGAATATTCACCAGAGTGGTCGTTTAAGGTTTTTTGCCGAAAAGAAAGATTCATGTTCATGCAAGTTCTCTAACAATGTCGCAAAAAGATTATTTTGTAGGAGTAAATTGAATTCTTACAGTTTGAGGTGAAAGTACAGCGCACGACAACCACAAAGGTATCATCACGTAACATTGTATTCTTTAAGAAAAATTTGTCTAAATTTTGCAGTGTTAAAAATACATAAAACAAATGATTCAACTAATAGTTCGTTAATTATTTGGAAAATCATGTTTTAGAAGAAGATTAGGAAATAAAATAAGCATCATGAGATACCCACACATTGAGGTGGTCGTCCAGTGCACGACCAATACCAAACGTTCCCTCACAATATGGACATTTCAAAATGTTTGACTTTAAACCGAACGTGGTTGCCTGTATGAAATAAAAGATTTTCCAACGGCGAGATTATGTAATTCACCGTCTTACACAATGGACTATTCATCATTTTCTTCATCCATCCATCCTTCAGTATGAGCGACATCGCTTTCTTCTTTGACGATGTTTGATCCGTTTTCTGGCATCAAGTAATGCTCGTTTCACAGGAGTCTTCTGAACCAATTATAATTAAAGTCTGATCTAAATATTATGAGAAATACTTACCTTCGTAATCAATGAAGTACATTCAGATTTCACTCGTTTCGTTTAACTACAATGGATGAGACCTGAGGTTGTTGTGTGAACAACAAACGGAAATAAGTAGCAATATCACCATCATTCGTTGATTGGTACTCGTCTCCTTCTTCATACTTTTCTTCATATGACACAGTCTTCCGAACTCTTCTCTTTATTAATTGTGGGACCGTAGATGTATTTTCAGTTGGCTCTTTATAGAGCTGTAAAAAATTGTTAAAACACGATAATATTCGTAAAATAATAGATATTATGATAAATATGGAAGGTTTAATGAGTTAACAAACGATGCAAAAAGATTACATTCGCTGTTACAGTTGACCGAGTTTTCTCCTCCTCCTCGATTCGTACAACAGGAATCTGCTCCTCTTTATGTATCAACTACACTCTAACGCGGTATAATCAATCAATATTTCGATACCTTTTCCTTTTCCTTTCTCATTAGGGACTGTCCTATATCCTCTATCCTCTTCTCTTCATCCCTATTCATCATTCCGTTATCCTCAACCACAATATTCGTCGTCTCTCCACTTTCCATTAGTTCTTCTTCATTTTCAATTTTTGTCTGACCATCACCCATGATTTGTGGCCCATCGTCGCTCTCCTTCTATAAGATATTATATGAGCAATCGAAAGAACAATTAAAATAACATTTTACCGTAACAGTGTTACAAAGCAATATATGGAATTGCATAACTTACTTCAAATGACTGTGTATCTTCGAGGTCCATTTCATCATTAATATCCAAATAAGACTGTCTTCCGGATTCAAAATTTACAATTTCTTGAACAATTGGGTACAACCTCTTCTACTTCATCCTAAATCAAATCTTCTCGAAAATTGGCAAGATAAAACATACCTTAATTCTCTTCTGTGATTCCATCAAGTATCCGGGAGGATTTCTCTCAATGGAATATTGATCGCCATCATAGGCAGGTGCTGCTCTTTCGTTTCTCTAAATCATACACAATGGAATAACTATAATCCCTCATCAAACCTCTGCCTTCCTCTCGCGAAACCTCACACATCACTCTGCGAGCATTACAAAATTCTGCAACAAAAGATTAAATCATTTCCTAAATTAAATACATGCCAGTAAAAAACTCGCCTTAAATGCTAGTGCTACAGATGCGTGCTCAACATTGGCAGCGTTATTCTTATATAAATATTGAGACAACTCATTTAGAATGTTGACATCAAACTGAACAAAATGCGTCAAACATAAACATTTTGATGGTAACGAAACTAACAGGCTCTCCTCGTATGGCGTTGACAATTTCGGAAGAAAGTTGAGAAGCCAGGGTAGCCATTCTGATAGTCACTGTAAAGAATTATCGTTGAGAATACATTAGCAAAGCATTTGCCGTTTTCTTTCAAAACGACTGCATACTGCTCACAAAGTTGAATATTGTTCTGCATCTGAACGGGGAAAACAATAAGTGGCTCAAAAGCTAATTTTACTTTCGCCCTCAGATCCTCATCCATCGTTTCTTCACTCACTCCCATTGTGAATGGACAAAAGAGACGAGATAATGACCTGAAACCAAACTGACTACAGTAGCCAGCTGTCAGTAGGACAAGAATTCCAGTAATAAGCAGATAAGGCAAATTTCCTGCCGTTGCAAACGGCGATTTCATAGAAACGACAAATATGCAACTCCTTTTCTTTACTTGAATCCAATAACAGAAACGATAGAATCAGAACAACAACATTTGAGGCAAAACCCAGAAAACACAACGTGAAGCATATTAGCGTCATGATAGAATTATCATTCACTCTCCTTATTTCTCTTCGTTGGCAAGTTTGTCGCATTCGGGCCTCTGCAAATATTCTCAGTTCGCACCAATAAAGGCCCAGGGTGTTTAGCAACCTCTTCATTAGTGACAGCCATCGACATCGCCCGAATCGATTCAGAAACCAAGACACTCAGTCTCGAAGCCTTCAAAGAAGTCATGATAAAAACAAATCATATTTCGTCACCATCTCATAATCAATGATGGGCGCGGCTACAGTATCCTTCCCTGCCTCAGGAATTGCAGTCGCCGAAACCTGTTAGAGACAATTTGTTCAAAACATTTCACTGCGTGAATCACAAGAAATCTTGATATTTAAAAATCTAATAAATATCAAACCTCGCTTGCTTCATCCGTATCATCTCCATTCAATTCCTCTTCATCCTCTTCTGAAAGCACTTTTCAGTCAAATATGCTATGACGAATATGATAGAATGCACATAAATGCAGATAAATTACCTGAAGCATTGTCATCATTATTCTGGTGCAATGCATTCCATTTCTTGGTTTCTTCCACAGTTCGAATCCTTAATTTACAGCCCTGAAATTGGAGAGATTAGAGGAAATTTATACATATAGGCAACATTCGAAGGTTCAAAAAATGGCAGCACCTTTTGGCGATGGTGTGAGAATGCATTGTTTGGCAATGTGCGCCATGAATTGCATTTATCACATCCAAACAATTTCAGCTGTCTTTCTTCTTTGTGCATCCTTAAAGCATTAACAATATGGTAATGAAAGGTAAAAGCTAAGGTGAAGGTCCACTCCTATCAAGCGCATGCATAGAGTAGGGGAATCAGCTGAGGATGTTCATTGCAGGGGATTCAAGACCGGAGCTCAATAGTCATTTTCATCGGTTCTCTGCCTTTTATGGGAAAATCATTTATAAAACTGTAGAAGTAGAGGCCGAAGGCTTTTAGTTGATTCAAAATGAATTAAAAATAACGCTTTGTTTATGCCGATAAAGATTATGTCCATGTATGTTTCCAAACAATGTTCCAAAACAAAAATTATGCAAGACCAAATTGAAATCTTACAATTTGAGGTGGTAGTCAAGTGAACCAGCACCAAAGGTTTCATCACAAAATGGACATTCTAAAGTGTTTGTCTTTAGACCAAAAGCAGATGCCTGTAAATAATCATCTAAATAACAATGAAAACGATATGCAATTCACCGTCTTCGACAATAGATTATTCTTAGTCTCATCCATAGCACGAATCCTCAATTTGCAGCCCTCAAATGAGAGAAATTAAAGGACATTTATGGGTACTAGTTGAACGTTAAAAAATACTGAACCTTTTCTCGATGGTGAGTCATTGCACTGTTTGTCAATCTGTGCCATGAACTGCATTTGTCACAACCAAACAATTTGACGTGTCTTTCAGCGTTATGCATCCTAAAGGATATAATGGGAAATGCTCAGAAAACTGTGGAAGTTGTGATAAATTAACGCATTTCTTCAGTTTTGTCATTGTCATTTTGCCGTGAGGGGTCCAAATGATCCCAAATTTTTATATGTGGTAGTCCACTCCAGTAGCTCTTCAAAACAACTTAGATTGGAATTTTGGTCGCTTCCCCTTTGCAGGAAAAATCGGCAAAAATGACCACATTTTGCATTCTCACGACTGCCCTGCACAGGGACAAAGGAAAAATGACTGTCTAAGTAGCCGATAATTATTTTTTGGTAGTCGGGCAACTTCCCTGAAAATTTCATGAGCCTAGCTCTTCATCTGAT
>JACMIF010004112.1:0-12951 GCA_014805445.1 Diplogasteroides magnus | reverse complement strand
GTCATCACCCACTAATGGCAAACATGTGTGGACCTGGACATATTTATGCAACAGTTGTTTGGAAATGGAATACAGTTTCCATCGAGATATTTCAAAAAAATCGAAAAAGTCTAAAGACTTTCCGGACACCCTAATAATTTCATGCAAACCTACTTGCTATACCGACTACGAACACTTTCTCAATTTCGCCCTACGCTCACTCTCATTCCAACTATTCATATTTAATAGGGTGTCGCTTTCGGGTATAAAGTGCATCATAGTTGTCTGTCTGTACGCTCATTCCGACCGGTGGTCTATGATGAATGAGAGAGAGTACGCAGGGGAAGAAGTTGCACTTTAGGTATACCCGATTGCGTCACCCTAATATTTAACTATGGAACGCATTATGGGATTTCTAACCTCTCCAATCTCTTCGAAGGGGTCGTTTCTCATTACAGCACTATGGAATAATAGGTCAGCCTTACCGATTACCACTTTCATGCGGTAGTTTATAGCGTCGTTGCTGAGATAATACGCGAAAAAAAGCCCTCACTTTCGCAAGAAGAAGAGGAAACAACAGCATTCAAAAAGTTGCTGCAGAAAGTTGAAAATACAGAACAACTAAATTGCATATTTGAAAATTTCGAAAAAAATCAGGTTAGTTACATCGCTAAAACATTTATAAATCTTTGTTTGCAGAAAGTTCTATGGCTGCACAATGCAATTAAGGAATTTAGTGAGCAAAGCATTGAGGTAACATTTCTGATATTATACCCAATCGGAATTGCTTTCAGAGTTCCATCTCTATCGCGACTCATCTGATAAAAGAGGATAAGCTTGACAGTCTCGGCCAATTTAATGGCCTTGTTGAACTTGTGCATCATCGGTTTCATGACCGCAAATCTAGTAACAAGGAAAATGAGAAAAGTGGTAAAATGTTCAGTGCAACAATTCTTTGTCAAGAAATCACTTCAGTCAGTCGTCAAGAATGGCCAGGCTATGTTAAACAAGAAATTGACGATGGAACGTTTCTTACGAAGTTGAAGAATGATATGAACGATTTCGAAGAAATGAAGTTAGTTGTTTTCCTTATCCATCCAACTCCGTATTTTCAGATTTTCTGTTAATTTCCGTGACGTATACTGTGGTCTGTCCCACTATCGTAGACATGCCCAGGGGTTCAAAGAACAATTGGCTGAAGACAAAGTGTCGATGGAATCCTACATAAGCATTTCGGAAACGTGCTTCACGGAGCACAACCTAATCCGAATCGAGTTTATGGCTTGTTTTTGTTTTTCATTTCGTTACGTGACCGAAACAGATTTAATATCTCTTTAAATGGGCTACCGCAAAAATGGGGCTGATTTGGCTTTGAGAAGCCATGACGCGAAATACCGAGAAAGAAACGATTTGGCATACGTTCATTTTCTAAAAACATAGTTTTCTGGCATCTAAAGCATCGAAATTTGAGATTGATTGGAGAAAGAAATTCTCACCGCTATTCGGCCTATCCGATGTAGAATTCGCAGGAGAATTTAACTATGTAAAGCGTTTGAGGTACTTTTGAGAGCATTTGGGTGTAAATATCATTTTTAAAAACTCGAAAACTTGCCCAAAAACACGTTTCTTGCATAACTTTTGACGCCCTTTCGAATGATGTGTAACATGACGACTAAAACTCAAAAACAAAAGTTTTAAATGTATTTTTGAAAATCGGACAGTTTTGATGATAAAAATATGAGCTCGCGGCTAAAGAGTATCCCACCCTAGGTAGTTCACAGAAAAAATTACAGAATTTTTGGACAACCAATTTTCTGTGCCACTTTTACCAATTTTCTAAGCGTTCATACACGGAGCTAGATTTAAATATGCCATTTGCAGCCAAACGAAACGATAAAATTCGTATTCACATGGAAACCTGGAATGCTTGGAGTTTTGAGCAGGCGATCCGATTCTGGCCAATTCTTCCTCTCAACGATTTATTGCGTAAGTTCATTTTCCTCGGAATTCTTGAAACAATATTTTTAGAATCGGAGAAAACATGATTTGTACATTGCTCAACTCGACGCGATGTAAGCTAAATGTCCGGTCTGCATTGACAGTTGATTTGATTCATTTGACATTTGATTCATTTGACATCCGATCACAGACTGCTGAGGTTCATTGATGTTACATAATAGAGAGATATCATACGGACAGAGTCAAGTCCGTTGAAAAACGGAGAAAAAATGATTTGATCGCATCTTCAGCGAAAAAAAACCGCGACAAATTTCGTTTATCAGCTAATAATCTGTCATTCAGACTAGATTTAAAATTTTAAGGCTTTTGACTTTCCGGTGGCATTGTCCAATGTTTCAAAATGGAGCTCAGAACGCGTATTTCAGTCTATGATCTCTTCGATAGAAGTTGAGAAACGTTGATTTTGTTTGAACGATAAAAAATATTTTATTCAGTTTGTACCATATGAAAGACATTTGAAGTATAGTCCAACGGGCAAGAAGACTGACCCAAAGAACCTATTTCACCATATCGATGTATTATATATCCATATATGTACGCCAGGACAAAGAATCCCTTCTAGGCATTTGAGCTATAATGCTGAAATGGATACACGAGCAGCGAATGGAGAGACTCTTCGGGTGAAAGACAAGATCACCATGGACATTTTCACCATTATTAGCTTCCCCTTCATAACCTTTCCTTCCTTATGCTGGATGCTTTCCAGACGGGCAAAAAAAGACATATCTGCCATAACGCTGAATTGGAAACTTGCTTTACCTTGGAAACTTGTTCATTGATGACGCATCTATGCCATTCACCATTATAGCGCAAATGTCGACGGCTCTGCTGTCTTTTACCCCAATGTTCACGGTCTGTCAGTCATTAGATCCAAAAAAGCAGGAAGCCAAAATGGGTCTCGGCGTCGTGTTCCGAAATGAACAACTCTTTTGTGTGAGAAAGAGGCCGATCGATCCCGGTGAGAATATGTTTCACAATGGTGATTAACCCGCAACAAATCTAATATTCTTTGGTCGAGATCAAATATGTTTCACGGTCTATATTTATAGAGGTGTGACTACTCTGTACAGTTGTTCGGTGGTTAGCGTTTAAAAAATAAGTCATAACTGCTCAATAGCACTGACAGCCAATGAACTCTCGTGATTTTTCTTTGCACCCTGCTGATCATGAGTTCTAATTACTCCAAGTCCTCTAATTTCAGGTAGACATCTCAAAAAGCTCGAAAATTCTTCAAGTCTTCAGTTTCCTCCCAGTCCAATCCACCCCCCCCCCTGATTTTCCAATTCCCTTGTGCAATCTAGCCAAAAGCTTATTGCAACATCTTTTTATTACTGAAAACGACCGATTGTCAGTCAAAAATTACTCAAACAACTGATGAAAAGAGTCGCCAATTCTGGCTAAACTTCGAAGAGAGAGGAAGTTTGTGTGAATTACGATCACATGATCATGATGGTCGGATGATAATACATAAACTTTCTATTCCTGTTTTCTCTAGTAACTGGGGGCTATGGAAATGAAATGGCCGGGATTGAGGGGAAGGATAAAAAGTGGCTAAGTGGATTATGAAATGTCGTTGTATTGAGACGTACGGTAGGACACTACACAATAATGGTGTTCGGGGGGTGTTGTGAGATCAATCGCTGTTGACAGTGAATGTTGTATGGGTGGATGTGAATACAGGCTACGTACATCTCTCTCGGTCGAATACAGTTAAGTGGGCGGTTAAACAGAGTAAATATGTGTGCTTATTCTATCCGGAAACTAATATATATGAGGATGGATATTTTCTCTGTTGGCAAATCACAATAGAAAGAGGAGTGGATTTGGATTTTCGGATTAAGACAACAACAAAAATCGAAGCTAAAAAATGAAAATCAAGCACACTAATTGGTAAAGATTTGGCATCTACTAAGTGAAGGCGGGGCAACTACCGGTGTTTGAACACTAATGGACAATTTGAATCGGAAAAATGCTTACAACAAAAATATATTGATTAGAAGACTACCGTATCACGGATACTGCTACCATATTAGCTATGCTATACATGATATCTTTGTTGAAATTGTGCTACCTTGGGCTTATTCTTACATTTCGAATGATGATAATACTGAAATTAATCTACATTGGGATAAGTACGGGAATAAGACAAACAAATTTCTTTAAAAAACGAATAAAACGGAATTAACAATACTCTCTCTTCACATTGCTCTATGTTGCATATGACTACTCGCGATGGGGCAAGAAGCACTGGGATTGGATAGGCACCAGGGATCAAAGTACAAAGATCAAAGATCAAACTCCAAAGATCAAGATCAACCACTCGAGTCAGTGTCGGATGAGGTGCCCTCCTCGCCGCCCAACGGTGGCTTGCCGTTCATCGTGGCCGCGCCTGCGTTCTCCTTGGCCTCCTTTTCCTGAAACTACGAAATATTTTAGGCTCCGCCCCTTTCTTCCCAAGACCCACCTCATCATTCTTCTCCTCCGTGGTCGCTGTGCCGTTGAGCATCGGTGGGGTGGCAGTGCTTGCATCGGTTGACAGCTCTCCGTTATCTACAAAAGATGCACTCATTGCACATCCACACCACAACTTCGTCATTTCTCTGTTCCGTGAAGCGATCTCAAAGTCAGGATAAAGCCTCTGATCTCATGTGAATAATTCTTAAATGGTCAGCTTACGACCCAGGAACGGCGTACTGCACTTATTGATCGATTACTGTAACTGTTTCGTACCTGCGCCCATCTGCTGCAGGATCAGCTGCTGCTGCGTGAGGAAGGCGGGTGAGCACTGAAACATTACTGAACTTTAGGGAGGGACATACTAGACTACGATCGTGACTCAATAGAACGAACTATTTATGTTGATCTCAGTCCACGTAAAAGTGGCTGGTATCAAAAAAATTAAAATTAAAATTCAGTACTTTGCACAACGATTACCGTATCTATGCGCTACAGTAACCCTGCGGAAGGAAACTACACTAACCCCGTCTTACCTGTCCAAAGACGACATTTTGCAGTCGACACTGCAGTTCGTAGAGGAACGTCATGGACGCCGGGTCGTTCATCACACAGAACGCGCGAATCGTATTGATCGCGTTCGTCAACTGAAAAGATACAGTAACCACAGAAAAGATCATGTTTGCATTTGGCGCGAAAATATTATGTTTGAATGTTCTTTTCGGGAGCCAAACAACAAGAAAAAGGGTCTCTAAAAGGCTACAAATACAGTAAAAGGAAATAAAAATCCATTTTAAATTTGTGCTTCCGTTCGGGAACCCAGAAGCTACCGTAATCCTCACCTCAGGGTGCGGCAGGTGCACGGCGGTCGATCGGATGATGGTCGCTATGAGAGACGACTCGTCGATACGGTAGTCGGCCTGCATGCGAGGATCGTTGGCCAGATGGGGAGGCAGTTGGAAGGCTGCAATACGGTGGAATTAGAGGATATATGGTAATAACGAGACTACGGAGTTTGCAAACAATTTGGATGGTTATATACTGGCATTTACGACATCGGTATCAAAACATTCCCCAGACACAGTAATTAATAAGTTGTTTGCAACACAAAATCAGCCACGTTGATTCTGATTCACAAGTTGATTCTTTTGACAAGTATACATTATTGCATGAAGACCCTGTCAAATATCTGCCAATGTGTTCCATTCATTTACCTGTCCCAGCCGATGGCATGGCAGCTGCCGTTGTGCCCTGTCCTCCCTCTTCCCCTCCTTCTCCAATCGCTGAAGTGTCCGTTCCTCCGATCGTGGATCCTTCCATCGTCGCACCTGATCGTGAGATAATCGATAAATCGATACAGGGAAAATAAATCGATAAATATATATTTGCAAATGAAAACAGGGTTTCGTACATCTAATTTCACAATAATATTCCTCACCCAATCCCTGTTCAATTCCCTCCATTCCTTCGACAGTTGCGGCCACTAGAGGATCCGGAATGGGAGCGCCCTCGACAACCTGAAAGGAAAGAACAGGTTACGGTAGGTCAGGTATATCGAGGGTACGGTATCGCTTTGAGAGCAATACCTACTACGGCAGCTGATTACGGTAATGAAATATCGGGGATACTGTAAGAATACGATACCGTTGCAAGGGCAGTCGCGTTGGCTAGAAGGGTCTCCGTTCCGTTGAGTGGAGGCGTGTTCTCGCGGGTGCCCTCGTTGGAGTGATCTGAACGAGGACGAGTTATGTTTCAGGATTGACATAGGGAGATCAGAACATAGCATTTTAATACTAGGAAAATTATGCTTCACATGTTGTCTATAAACTATATGCTCGAATTGTAAGTGAAATCAATATGTTTCACAGCGTTAATATAAGCGTTCCAAACTATTTGAAGCTGATTCTCCTCTCTATTCAGTATCTGGGACTATAAAAATCAAGAAATCGATTTTAAAACTTCCATGCTTCCTAGCAGAAATATGTTTCATAAGCTGCTTAAAAGTTTACTCCTCGAACAAATTCGTTTTAAGCACTTTCCCCTGCATCCAAAAAAAACAAAGAAACCACGATTGACTTATGTTTCGCGCTGTATGTAAAACGTTTAGGCAAGATCGGGCGCAATTCACCGTTCGATTACTGGGAAATAAATTCAACTCACATTCGTCCTCTTCATCTCCACTCGCACAGACGATGTTGCCATCCGGATCCGCCTCATAGTTGACCGCCTGGATTGGATTATTGATCGGTTATCTACCGTACACCCTTGACCGATACCAGATTCAAGGAACGTAAATCGAACACAGTATCAATAGCATTATCGATAACTCTATTCAAATATATTGTACTACCCCTGATTCAGGAATCGATCAAATTCAAAAGCTACTGTAACCCTTCTTCCCAACTCCTTTAAGTCTCTCTCACCTCTCCCGTCATCGTCTTCAGGTCAATCTTGTGTCGCCTCTTGAATGCATCCAGCCATCCCTCACTGCCGCGGAAGCTCGATAGACCTGAGAAATACCGTATTGAATTCACCAAATTCCCGCCATTCCCGGATTTTCAGGAACAATCAAGACGATTTCCCATGCTTTCTCTGTTAAAAATAGTCTCAAACAATTTTCCACTAATCAGCAGCCAACAATCGTTTCCAATTGACTCACTCATTGTGGCAAGGATTCAACAAGTCCCAAGGGATTCAAATTTCAAATCGTCATTTTCCCGCCCATTCCCTGGTTCTCAGTCCCCCCTCCTCCTCCTCACCAAGCTGTGCAGCAATGGTCATCGCGTGCTCCTTCAGTTGCCTGCCGGTCAGTGGGATGCCTCTGTCCCTGAAAGACGACAAATATGGTCTAGTCAAGGCTGTTACAATAATCACACCAGCCATTACTCCTACTTTCGTGCTCCTGACATTAAGCTATCTCGTTCCCATAAGGGAAGATAAGAAAATACGTCATGAGAGAAGTATGAAAACTGGTTTGGATCGTAAAAAAAATAGTATATTCGACTTTACTTCCCACTATTATGGCGCAAATGTCCATTCTTAGACCTCGTTCTGGCATGGCTTACCTGCAATCTCTGAAGAATCTCCACATCATAATGTTGAGCCCAACGTAGTTCGTGCGACGCACCTGAAACATCGATACCGTAACCCATAGACTCTTCAGGGAAAATGTGGATTACGGTGTCTCGAATCCGCGGCAATATGTACTATACTACAGTATGTCTAATCACGCGTAGATCAAGCTACCGTATATCCTTCAGGCTACCCAACACTCATCGTTGAACCTACAGTGAGCGATCATGATTCATGCATATGCAAAGTTGTGTTATCAGAAGTGTAGACTATACTATGCGACAACTACCGTATCCCTCACCGGTAGATGCCGCAGCCTCGCCTGTCGTCCCTTCTCCATCTCCAGTCGCGTAAACTCACGTATGAGCGGCACGCGGAAGCGAATGACGCTCTTGACCTGCAAAGTTTGAGCGTTACTTACAGTAACTGTAGTTATAAGGATTTGAACTGCTGATGCGCACTGGGTGTTATGCATTTACAGTCTAACTGATTATAAGGATACCTGCATCATAAAATCATCAGGTATTTCGAAAAATTTCATCGCTGAACTACCCTATGAAAGGAACTAGCTTCTAGGCATTCGCGCCATATAAAATGCTGAAATGGATACTCAAGCCGCGAATGCGTATATAAATATTCTTTTCACTGTTATGAGGTCCCATCCTACTTATGTCAGGCTATGGAATTTAATCCCAAAACTCATGCTGTAAATCGGTTCTTCGCCACTTATGTTTTAGCAATTTCCATTGCTTTGTGACATAGTCTATGTCATTCCAACTCGCTCTACTTTCGAAAAATCGGTAATTTTCCTTTGTTCAAAAGACACAAAACTCACGCTGTCAATCGGGATGCCGAACTTCTCCGCCAGTGTTTCCTCGTTGGTCTCCGTGTCGTAGTCCGAAATGAGCAGTATCTTCTGTGTGAGCGAGAGGCTGGCCGCGGGGTCACTGCAATGGCAACTCGGTGAGAATATGTTTCACACTAGCTATTAAAAATCTACAAATAACACTAGTTGATAGTTTGGAGGATGCTTTTACAAAAATGTTTCACGAACAACATTTATAGCCCGGGAAGCACCCTCGCGTAATTCAGTTGAGTTATCTCATCTCATTTTTCTATAATACCCATAACTGATTAATTTTCATGGCCCAGTATTTTTATGAACTGAATATCATTGCTGCTCTGCTCGCTTTTTCACTTGTTTTTTTTCTATTTTTCACCCGCTTGAACTCATTGTCGTACCCCCCCCCCTTCTTTGCCGTTCCCAAGTCTCTTCAGACAAACTGCCAGACACTAATTACATCCTCTTTCTTCTGCTTTCTCATTTCCTCTTATCCCTCTCTCACCTCGATCCTCATCTTATACCGACATTGTTACCGCTATCATGACGACTTTGCACCCAGCTGAACTCAAAGCTCGTTAGGAAAATCATGATAAACTCCAGGTCTTGCAGACTCTTCATGCAGACAAATTACATCCCCTCTCTCCTCTCTGCCTCTCTCCTTCCTTCCTCATGTTTTTGCAGCTCTCCAAGCACTTGCCCTTTCCGCCGTTTGACCTTTATTCCTATGAAAACACCCTACCAGTACC
This sequence comes from Diplogasteroides magnus, assembly GCA_014805445.1. Classification (NCBI taxonomy): domain Eukaryota; kingdom Metazoa; phylum Nematoda; class Chromadorea; order Rhabditida; family Diplogasteroididae; genus Diplogasteroides; species Diplogasteroides magnus. Next base: position 3,837 of record JACMIF010004112.1, on the reverse strand, counting down.
GTAATCCCAGAATAGGATCCTACCGTAATCATCACGACCATACTACTACCATAATCGACTGTCGTATAGGTGTAAATCAGTATCAAATGTTCATAGTCGTGTTCCGCGATTAAGTGATTTCCCTCTGACCTTACTGCATATGAAGAACCCTATCACTACCGTAACCTTTGCCAAGAACAGCAAACGAAAAATATCGTAATTTGCGCGAAATATTTCCTCATCTTGTTCGCTGATCAGACGATGTGTGCTCGAACCTGTGTCTCCCTTCCTCCTCCCTTTCCATACCTCTCAGTAGTTCACCACAGCATTCACTCCCTTCTCTCTCTTTGCATCACTCGTGATTTCTTCATCTCCTTCTCTCTTCTTCTCTAACCCTTTCTACGCCCTCCTCTTCTATCATGGTCTCTCATCGTTCCTCTAACCCTTTCTATACTCTCTCTCTCCATCTATCATAGTCTCTCTTCGGGTGATAGACAAGAGCGCCATGGACTCTTGCGCCATAAAGGTAAATGCATACTTGCGCCGTGCGAGTGATGAAAATGGTGGCGCAAATGTCCATGTCACCGTTATGGCGCAAGTGTCAATGGCGCTGTTCTCGTTAACTCCTCTCATCACTCTGCTCTACCTCTCACTTCCCTCAAACCCTGTCAACCTCACTCCCCCTCCCATACTCCCTCTCTTCCCTCTCTAATTCTCTGTTCCCTCTTCATCTCCCACTCTCTCTCCTCCCCCTCCATCCCATCCCCTTTCCTTTATTCCCTCGCTTTAAAGGGCCAGGTATATGGACGACACAGTGCGCGAAAACAAAACAACGGCACACGCACCCGTGCGTGCGATTTATGGCCACCCAAAACAGATGTTCACCACTTTTCACATGCAACCCGACCACCCAAGTTTTTCCCCCGAAATTTTGCAGCTGACCCCCTTAACCCCTCGAAAAACACCATTTATTCAGTAAAATATGGAGGAAATTAAATTGTGATTTTCTAATATACTTCCTTTTCGGTCCCTCGTTTTCCCTTCCTCTTGCTCTTTCTCTCCCCGCAGTCGGAGAGAAGGAAAGAAAGAGAAATGGAAAGGGGAGGGCGAGAGAGGCTGGGAAAGAGCGGAGAGTGGCAGGCGAGCAGAGTATCTGGGGCGAGAGAGCGTAGGAATGAGAGAGGGTGCCGAGAAGTCAGAGGGTGCGAGAGAGTGTGGCGAGTGGAGAGACGGGGGCAGACGAGAGGGGAAGGGGAACCGGATTCGCGTAGCAGAGTAGAGGACGTGGAGAGAGAGAATACGAGAGAATACGAGAGAATGAGAGAGAGCAGAGACGCAGACAGAGAGGGACGAGAGAGTGTGCGATATGAGGAGACGCCAGAGATGAAGAGGAAACTGAGAAGAGAGAGAGAGTGAAGGTACTCCCCCTCCACAAGGGAGAAAAAGCACATCTTGGATGATCAGTGAATTCTCTCCCTCCATTTCATGTCCTTACATAGAGTTCCTCCCCCGCGCACAGCCGATCATATGCCTTTTTTGGGAACAAACCAGCTCATCCGCGGCAAAAGCATCCCGGAATGCGGTATTTCCCGCATCCGTAATTCAGAATCAAGCATACGGTAACTCACCCGTCCGGAAGGTAGTGCGCCGTGGACGTCTGCTGCTGCGACGGCGACGCCTGAAGTGAGGGGATGATACAGTAATTTCTGGTACAGTAAAGAAATTGCGGTGGGTCAGATAAATGATAATCTTGGCTGGGAGGCTAAAAGAGTCTCTGCTAGTGAAGAGAAGGAAGAAGAGGAAGAAGAAGAAGAATGATAGAAGGGGGAGAATGGACCAGGGTAGGATGAGGGAGTGGAAGAATGAAGAGGGAGGAGAGAAGGAAAGAGAGAGAGAGAGAGAGGGAACCCTCTCCCTCTCCCTCTCTCTGTCCCTTTCTCTCTGTGACATAGTCACCCCCTCTATGTGCGACTCTCTCTATATCTTGGGAGAAAGAATGAAAGGGGTGTGAAGAGGAGAAGACAATTCATTATCATTATGACACACACCAAGTAGCCAAGCTGCCATTATCCACCGGAACAACCGCATTGACCAATAAGAAACGCGCATACCATGCCAAGAGCCCCTCGCACTCTTGACTACTACGGTAGCAACCATTGAGCCAGGAGCAGATATGTTTCACGGGTGTTCCAAGTAGTGCGATATTTCTGATGGTTTGCTAACCCTGACACCTTTGCATTAAAAAAGCCAATAAAAATAAATCATATTCTGACGGTCCATCAGACCACCAAATTATCCCATAAATATTCCGATATGTGAATCACTTCGTATTCTAAAGCGCTTGCCTTTAGCCGATAAGGTCAAAGTGCATATCTATTGCCAGAAACGGCTACATGACTACGCCCAGAATAATGAGAAATCTGAAACCCGCCCTTATTTATCACATTTCTCTACTAGAATCCGTTCTTCAGATTCGCTACATCTCTAAAGATAAAGGCATCCATTCCTATCAAGCGCATCAGCTCATAGTCAGGAGCAGAGGCAGTTGCTTGAAGGGCATTCGAGATTCGCTAATATTTCACTATCCATATCAAATGCCCCGCTGATTTCGACCATCACTCCGTTAATTTAGTACCCGGATAAAGTCTAAAATGATAATTTCTTCATCCTATGCGCTTTAATTAGATGTGAGCAAATTATGAGTACTATGCATCCTAACCCAACTGTTTATACCTAGAACATTAATTCCGTCTTTGATTTCCTCATTTTTGCGTGCTACTTCGTTGTTTCTCTGACCTCCATTCTCCATTCTGATTTCGTACGTTACAAGTGTGAGATATACAACCGCAACTATTCAGTAGGGATGCATGATAAAATCTGAAGGGTCTCTATTACATGTAATTTTGTCAGATGTGTTTTGACAATTTGTTCAGATTCGTTAAATAACATGTGTTTCACATTCGCATCAACCTTGTTGGTCACATCAAATGACCCGCTGATTTCCGTCACCACCTCATTAATTTAGTCAATGGATAGCGTCTAAAGATGTTTCCTCTTCTTCACAGTTGTTTTGATTAGATGCAAAGTAAAGGGTAAATAACATCCAGTATCACCATTACATGGAAGATTGTCCAATTTCGGTTCTCATTTGTATTGTCCCTTGTAATTGTTCCCTTTCTCTGTCTGCCCCCTCCTCCTCGCAATCTCCAACAAGCGTTAGAATAACGAGTGAGAGAGCTGGTATAGAGAACAGAGAAGTGAGACACAGACTGAGAGAGTGAGAGATAAGGCCCTGAGGGCGAGTGAATGATATCAACGCCATGTACAATTGCGCAACAATGGTGAATGGGTCATCGTTGTACCATCGTTCCCATTGTATTCATGTCGCAGGTGCCCATTTCACCGTTATGGCGTAAATGCCCTTTCTTTCGCCCTTCTCATCAAATGACCACTACCGAAAGACACTAATGCCGGGAACTGTTGCGCCATAATGGTGAAATTGACGAATGCATCATAATATTCCGGCTAAAGTTAACCATTGTGGTGTAAATGTCCGCGGCTTTGGTACCCGCACAAAATATGTTTCTACAAATGCATAAAGCTGCCCAATGTAGTCATTCGGCAATCGGAATGGCCGTAGTCAAGATATTCCAATAATTTTCACCCTAGATCGGACTACCAATCGGAGCCTAGACCGCCAGAGATAAAGCGAATGGATAGTAACAGCGTGTCAGCAGAAGAAGAGGGGGAGAGGGGGGGGGGGGAGAGAGGACTCACCCTATCGTACCGCCCCCGCCCCTCTTAGACCCCAGCCAAGAACAGAAAACACAGAAGAAAGCCAGACACCGAGAGAGATAA
>JACMIF010004111.1:0-12952 GCA_014805445.1 Diplogasteroides magnus | reverse complement strand
GAGAGGTCCCTGGTTCAAATCCGGATGTTCCCTACTTTTTGGACTTCTCTAGCCAGCATCTTTTGTTTGAAGAGCTCCATAAAATGCAGAAGAGTGTTCAGAGACGTTATCTTTGATGTACTGCAGGTCTTGCAGTGGTTCCTCCGCTTGGTGCTCTCGCTGCTTGGTAGAGACCACTGATAGGAATGAAGTTAGACAGCTGGGAATCGAATAAATAGAAGAAATTGAGGATCGCGATTCCCAGCCGTCTAACTTCATTCCTAGCGATCATGTCTGCGCAATAAATACGACTTGGTAATGAAAACGCTGACGTGAAATGAGATGTCGTTTTCTATTAAAATCGCAGTGTTACCTTACTGTCGACTACGGTTTTTTCATCTGCAGCAAAGTGAATTTCATATTTTAAGTCGTCGAATTTCTGCGGTGCCGTCTCTACAGTCGGAAGACAGGCGAGTGGATTAGATGAGTTACAAATGCACTTATTATTGTGGAAAATGGAATTGATAAATTCCGTGTCTCCTATTGATTATCCGAACATATTAAGGGGCCGTGAAACATATCTGAATATTTCTGTCACCATGAGATTTTCATCGATATTTCGGTGGATACATGTTAAAATGTATCCAAAATGATTTTAAAAATCAATTTTAATTGGCCTACAACAAAATAATTTGAAAAATCGCTCAAATTCGCCTTTTCACTGAGGACTTCAGATTTGTTTCATGGCACCAATATAATGAAATTTACACTTTGCGATCAGACTCTGAGACCGCCAGAATGTCACATGTGTACCAGCTATATCAAGTCCGTTTTCCACAATAATAGCTACCGAATTAGATTCCCTAAACTGGATTTTCACGACATATCTTTGACTGCATATGACTTTGCTATCGAATGAATTTAGTACGACTTTATTCTTCTTGCGAGTAATTGAGATCTCATTAGGCAGTAATGGGGCGTTCGATGGACGTGTTTCCGTGTTTCGAAACACGTTTCACTGGTTCGATGGATTCGTGTTTCGAAAAAGCAGAAATTCGCGCATAACTTTTTTCCTAGTGGATGTATCAAATTTCCACCAACTAATGAAATGTTCGCCTCAAGGATACAAATCTTTTTCCTGTTGACCGCGAGTTGATACGTCCATTGGCGAAAAAGTTATGACACTGTATCCCGTTTTTTGAAACACATATCCGAAAAACGCGAAACGGTGTCATAACTTTTTTGCCAATGGACGTATCAACTTGCGGTCAACAGGAAAAAGATTTGTATCCTTGAGACGAACATTTCATTAGTTGGTAGAAATCTGATACATCCACCAGGAAAAAAGTTATGCGCGAATTTCTGCTTTTTCGAAACACGAAAACACGTCCATCGAACGCCTCATAATAGTGTTTTTCTCTAATCTACAGGAACACGAAAGCACCACGAAATGTACAGGAAAATGATTTGTATACACAGAGTGTTCAGTGGCATCTAAAATAGCTCAAGCGAAGCTTCATCTTGCGTTGAAGCACTCTTGTCGATCGATTCTACTCATTCGCAAATTATTAACAGTTATGATGGCATCATACCCGGAGAGACTATACACGAATGAGCGAAAGGCCGACAAGAACTAGGAATACAAACATCGATTTCTAAGATTAAGTCAATACAGTGCCTACTACAACTTCTACACATAACGATACCCGTGAAGAAACAACCGTCCTTTAGGGTTTGCTAAATCTGCAGTAAAGTAGGTTTCCCATTCGTTTAAGCTGATCAGACGAATGAGAAGTGCATGTTGCTATAGATTTAGAATCCCTCATCACATGGAAGTTGCGGGCTGAATTCGATTTCAATAGTGCTTTGGATAAATGTCCCTTTTACCTTATGGTGCGTGCCTCCTCTGACGCCTTCTGAAGGCCGTTTCCAATGCTTCGATCTTCCTCTCGGCGTCCTTGTCGAACGAGAACCGGATGGAGTTGACAACCTCCTTCGACGCAGGAATCGGAATCAACTGAAATGCGCCTGGTTTTGAGGGGGACTCTGAGATGTCTACAAGGGTTTCTAAAGCTGTAATTTTAGATTTTGGCGTTTATCATTCGACTAACTTCCTCGGAGGGGTTGTCTGTCGCATGGGAGAGAAAACCGGTCCTCGAAGTTTAGACGAACGAAATGCTTGCGTAAAATTACAGTTTCAAATCTCCTAATGCCAACCAAGGTCCACAAAATAGTGTGCAATCGGTTATGCCTATTGAGGACCACTCTTATTATTGTGGTAAACGGAGATGAAATTCAGCCTCTATATGTTGAGTGTGAAACCTATTCCAAATCATGGCCACTTGCCAGAGAAACGACGAAATAGCACGCAAATTTGAGAGTGCACAGTCGTCAGCCAGATGGAGTGTGTGTACTCGGTATATCAAGTTGGTTTACCACAATAATACAGAAGATCCTTGTTCTGATAAAAAAAGGCGTAATGCGAACCTCTCCGTTCTTCTCGCACACTGTCTCCTTCTCCAGTCCACAGAATCCACACGCTGATCGACAGTTCTCCTGCATGAATCTGCGCGAGGCGCCCGAGCACATGCCGACCTTCAAGGAAGAATATTCATACATTGTTTATCCACTCACACAGACAGGTATGGAATAGAGCTTAGTTGTTTAGGAGCAGAAATAATAGTTATGTCTTATTGTGTGCCTTCTGAAATCTTGCAGTAACTTACTTGCTTGAATGCGCCGCAGGATGGGTGGCGGTCAGCGCATTCTGAAAGTTGGTATCTTCTTTGTCAAATCAAAAAAATTCAAATTCATTCCGTTTGAAGATAAGGGTGTTAGGAGTCTTCTCATCTATTTTATAAGTCGTTTTGTCTAGTCTATGAAAATGAATTTAGGCTTACGATCGTGAGCATCGTAGTTGGGCGAGCAGACTTCGCACGAAGCCTGGCAGTATTGAGACATCCATTCGGGCTGCGAGATGCACAGCCCTGCAAATTGTTTAAGGTACTATGATTTAGAAAGCCTAAGTTGAGCATGGTCATGAATACATATGAATTGACTTTTGGAACGAATTTGCATGTGATAGACAACAGCTCGCAGAAGAGCACGAGACAGAAAATACAAAACAAAAGTGGATCCCTAATTCTGATACCTTGTTATATACGCCAACGGATTCCACTCACCCTCTTTACTCCATCTGTCGCAGCAAGGGTGTCTGTTGTAGCAGTCGATGAACATTGGAGCCTCCGTCTTCCACGAAGCCTAAGATGACCATTTGATATCTCGGCCCCTTGTGCGACGCACCTGTGCCAGCTGGCTAGCTGCTGGTGTGGGCTTGGTGGATGGTTCGGGGAGGACAGGTAGTGGTGCAGAAATGGATAGAGGAGGTCGGGGAATGGCGGTACGGCCCATGCCGGGCAATTCGATTACCTGCGACGAAAATAGTTTATTGTGGTGTAATGGTAGAACATTTTATCGGAAAGCGGAAGACGCGGGTTCGATCCCCGTCCTTGCCTTTTTCTTTTGAATCTTAATTATGTCTCACCGTAGCGTTTCCTCCGAGTCTGTGAGTACGGGCTGCACGGGCTCGAGCTGCCAGGAACGTTGCGGGCTAAAGGAAGACATGTAGCTTTCAATGAAGGTTGTTTCACTAGAGTTTGTTTTTAATCGGTAGTAAATTCGTATAATGTAATTCCTTATTAGATGCCCTATCACTCACAGCTTGGACGCATCTTCCCCACCAACATCTTCCTTGATAGCACGAATCGTACATCTCGTAGGTACGGCAGTTTCCGTTGAACTTTATCTGAAACCATGGAGCGTTAGATCTGGACCGGCAGCCTGGCGTTACTAGGGCTGGCACTTTGTAAGCGAAGTCAGTTATGTTTCACGGAACCTACATATCTTTCGTATACAGGGTCAGTGAAACATAACTGATTTCGTGTTCCAACAGCCAACTACATACCTTAGGCACACAGTGAGGGAATCCGCGAGTGTCACAGAACAGGTAGGGAGATCCACAGGTGGGATTCTGCATGGAGCAAGTGGCACGAGGAGCGTAACGGTACATTTGGTCGGTGTACGAGTTCGAAAGGCCTGCAACGAAACGATATCAAGGGTGAATGACAACTGTGCCAAGGATATTTGCGCCATATTAGTGAAATGTCCATGTCACCATCGTGGCGTAAATGTCCGCGTCAAATATGAACGATGAAGACGTACCGTCACGATTGATCAGATAGGGGAAGGGTCTCATGGGCGCGTACGAGTGATGGAGCTGATTTGCGCAGGCGGGGACGTCGGGAGTGTATGCCTGTAAGGATTGCCTGAGAACGAACCCTGGATCTAATAGACAAAAAATAGAAATAATTGATATAATTGAAACAACGACTGTAATAGAGGGAACCAACCTGTTCTCTGTACCATTTGGCTTGTCTCAACTGTCTCCACAACTCCCACATGTAGTCGACGAAGGCGTGGTGCATGAAGAAGATGGGCTCGTTGGCCGATGTTGAAGGGGGCTTCATGTCGCCTCCTGGAAAAAAACGATTATCATTGTTATTGTCATTGCGTCACTGTCACAAAAACATTGTCATGTCGCCTCCTGAAGAAAATCTTTGCAATATTGTTCATGTAAGCCATGTATATTGCGCTTGAAATTTATTCAAAATCACGACTGATGGTTAGAGAAACGACGAAATATCATCAAAATTAGAGAGTGCACAGTCGCAAACCAGGTAGAGTATTCTTACTCGGTATATCGATGTGGTTTAAATGAATAATATGCGATGAAGGCTCACCGATCCAGAGGTGAATGTTCGAGTGGATGTACTCCACGGCTCCCCAGTTGTTCGGGTACGGGCAAGCTAAATTTTCATAGTTGTTGATGTGTTAGATAGTGACAGTTAGCGTTTCCAAATATGTAGTAAAGTGCATTTCTCATTCATCTAACCCACTCGGAACGGTTCTCAATATAAAATCGCTCCGATTATACGAATGAGAAATGCACTTTGGATGCAACCGATCAAGAAAGAGTTAGTAAGAGTGCTTACAGTCGAGGGGAGCGGTGTATGCCATGACGTATTCGATGTCGCTCTGCATGACAACGTTGTTGATCTGTGCTTCGGTGAACAGCTGACCTTCCTGGCCGAGATTTCTGAATGGAATGTTGCGCTTTCATCGCCCCGAGGGGTTCTAATTCAGTAGTAAAATGCTTTACTCATTCGTCTGAGCCCCTCAGAGCGATTGTCTCCTCTACTAGCGATATGCAACAGCTCAGAGTGGAATATTGAGAAATGTCCTTTGCTATTTATTTTGTAATCGTATCTGCCAACGCACCTGAGAATGTTTCCTCGTCCCTCAAGTGTGGGCCAGTAGGCGAATGGTCCCTGGACAACGTTACCCCATCTACAATATACATCGTAGTCTGAATCGATCTGCAAGATCCCAATACCCATCGGTCTCTCCCGCAAACATATTGGTGAACATCATCGAGTCCCTGGGATCCATTAGGTAGTTGTCCATAACAGAGTCCCAGTAAGGAATGGACACGGTGGGATCCACCATGCGAAGCGCAATTTCCACTCTGAAATATTTATATATTTTTAATATTATTGTCTTGTTTATACTCGAGTTGCAATAAAGTTATAGTTCGGACTCCGTACCGAAACGGGGATGAACGCGCGGAAGAAGAAGACTAGAGTTGCAAGAATGTAGAGCTAACCTCTTGAGGTATTCCCTGTGCCAAGGCAGGAAACCAGGTCCCGAATGAGCGCCAGATGCCACTCCGACCTGAAGAGATTTTTTAGTTTGATATAATATTATATATTCATACATCAAGATGTTGTCTGCTGAGGACGTCGTATTCACCATTGCGCTTCAACGTGTTCAGAGCAGAGTGCCATCTGGAAATGTCATTTTAAAATCTTCTTTTTGCACTTTTTTATATTCTTTCTCTATACACACAACTGCTTTCTTAATTGAAAACGATTCAAGATCTGCACCGTGAGTTAGTGTATGACACGAGCACTAGGGACTTTTGCGTAATAATGATGAAATGTTCATTTCACCACAACTGCGCAAGCATCCATGGCGCACTTGTCTCCCCCCGCCCCGAACACCGCACCTGTTTCTCTCATTATCGGTCATCATTCGGTACTCCTTCCTGTATGCCATCGTCAGTGGATTGTTCGTGCCAGAGCCGAGATAGCATGTGCCGTTGATCATCGAACCCTGAAATTAATACAATTCAGGTTTTAGTTTACAATGTTTGTGCTGTCTGTAAGCTTTATGGCTATTGCAAGTATTCTCATACGCGGAAGTAAGTTGTGTTCTACCACAGCACAGGTCAATCACCTATCTGCTTTCAATAGTATCACCCAATTGCTCTCACAAAAGTGTAGTGTATTGGTTCCAAATCAGTATATTTGTCGACATTTTCTCCGCAGCATGGCTGTCTCGCTCCCTGATAGACAACAGCGCGGAGGAGGAGAATGACGGCAAGTTTACCGACTTAGAACCTAAAGTGTAGTGGACTATCCTTGAACCACCGGCGATTGTGCAACATCTCGAGTTTTCTGTTATCACCCGTTCAAAGAAATGCGTAAACTCGCCGAATGGTGCAGACTTAACCGCGCCCTATAGTAGAGAAAGCGTTCGAAAGCAGAGAAAAATCTAATGTTTGTCCCAGGGAATGACCGCATTGGAATGCAGCGTAGGCGTATCTGTTGTTGTTGAAAACAATTTCGATTGTTCAAGAATAGAGTTGTTTGGCTGATTGATACTTGGAAACGGATCATTGGGACGAAGCATTTTGACTACTTGATGTGTTTTGTATGCCCTCTGTGAAACATAAGGTAGTCAAACTGCCACTAAGGCTTCTAAGGCGGTGAATTTGTAGTCATTCTTCTGCGGAGCGCAGTTGTCTCACCACCTGATAGACAACCGCGATGCGGAAAAGAATGACTACAAACTTGAACCCCTAACTGCCATAAATAGAAGAAGCACACATTGTGACGCGTCTCTGTCCAATTCACAATTCGATTATCAGTTGATCATCAGTCGAGAGAAAACCGAATCATATCAGATGATGCTAAGCAGTTCTTTTTATTGTTACTAATTGAGAGCACAAACAGCAACGTCAAACTATGATGCAGCTCGTTGTCGGGCTAATTTCAACTGACGTCGTAGCAATCTACATCAAAGTGTGAGCGCTTGTAGTGGAAACATCGTTATTTGTATCTAGTTCAAAAGGTCACTCTTTGATGAGAAGCTCGAGCGTAAACGTGTGATGTCCATTTTATACCCTACAGTCTTTAGTCTACAGAGCAAGGCACAAAGTTCTCAAACCTCCTACGACTCTCTGTTCTCATTCCTACTCTCTTAATCAGATAAGGCTGGTTGAACACTAGCGGTTCTAAATCGGTAAACTTGTCGTCATTGTTCTCCAAAGCTCCGTTTTCTATCAGGGAGTGAGACCCCAGCACCGAGGAGAAGAATGACGACAAATTGAGCGATTTTGAACCCCTTTGGAACGCGCGGGGGAAAACTGACCCCTTGGGCAGTTCTCGAACAGTTTCGCACGCGGGTACTTTCCCTTTCCCTGTCTCGCCCCTCTTTAATGCGCAATCATTCCCACGGAGTGATGCCATTGAAAGAACGGCACGCAGAGAAGAATGGGAATGTGAGTAATCGTCCCTCAATACCACTATGCCCATTCATACTCACTTTCTATTCATGGGGAACTCTAGAGAACGTCTAGATTGGAAATTGCAGCAAGTTTGCCTAGTCATTTGCGCCAAAATGGTGAAGTGGGGTCCTTATCACCCTTATTGCGCAAAGGATCCTGGCGCCCTTGTGGTGCATACTCACCCTGAAGAACGGGCAGAGGCACTGATTGGTCATGCAGTCGTATGGATGGTATGCAGCCTGACCACGGGCGAACGGAGGCACGGGAACGGGCTGTTGCCACATGGGAGAACCGTCCTGAACAAATTGTTCGACCAGTTAAGATCAGCGTTTTGAGTAACGGAACAGTTATGTTTCACGGAAACCAATAGCTGCCAAGATTAATATACCCATCCTTGAAACATAACTGATTTCGTGCTCATGCTGTCAACCTTAGTCAACATGAAATATGTGTATCACTGACTATTTCCGATGACAAAGGCCTTGATAAAATTTGTAAGTATTTATGTAAACGCACAGTCCTAGCGTCCTGTGGGGTAGGGGCAGGCGCTTCGGTAGGTGCCGAGGCTGTTGTTACGCGGTTCTGAACTCAGGATCTCCTCGCAGGTTCTCGATTGTTAAGAACTTACAGAGGCCAATTGTCTTCTGAGCGCACGAGCGCGGGCACGGGCACGAGCTCGAAGGCTGAACAATAGTGGGCATTATAATGTTAATTATAAGCAAGAATAAGATAATATTAATTATTACATAAATTATTATTTAAAATTGTAAATGGGAACGGAGCCTTTCGATTGAGGGAATCCACTCTCTGTCAATTTTATCGGGAGAACTCGCTACATAAGGAATGAGAACTCAAATCAGCCTTCCAGTTTTTGATCATAATCTGCAATATTTGAAATTTTCACCTTGGCGAGAGAGGAGAGGCAGCGTTTGCAGCACTCAGTAGCATTGCCTGCCTTCTGATCCTCGATCGCGTCATCTGGTCCATGCGGTAGTTCTGAAGTAGGTTACGGTAGTTCCATATAAGGTTCTGCTGAACCATTCCTTCAAGGTGCCAAAGTGTCTGTCTCTAGTGCTGCTGCGCCTATGCACTTGAACTGTGGTGACCCGAGGGAACTTTTTCTCCCTCTCATCTCCCGCCTTTTCTCCTTCTCTCATCACTTTGATCACGTCATAGTGTTACAGGATGTCATTCCCAACCTAATCGCGCCCAGGAATGAGGGAAAGCGCGGCGGGATTCCATTGCAGGTAGAGAGAATGTCATTTGTGCAGACAAGCAGACAAAAATACCACCCTCGAGTAGAACACGTCATGTACAAGAGGTTCGAGTGCCTATGGAGTGTGATGTGAGGCCCCTTAAGACAATTACGCTAAAACCGTTTTGCGTGTCGGTCTATAGTTTACAGCGAGAACAATGACAAATTGCACGGCGCGAGAACTTCCGCAGTTTAGCAAAGAAACAGTTGCAGGTTGCTCACTAGAGTTTCGAAATCAATACTAAAATGCTTCAATCTTTCCTTCACTCCCTAAATCTACTAAAATCCTTATGCGATGCAGATAGATATGTTCTACGTTCTTCTAAAATGCATTTCTAATCTGCTCAAAATACAGAGATTGGATGAATCTGAAATTCACTGTGAACTTTTGAATTGTAAACCTTGTTACTGACCATGAGACATGAGTGCTTGATGTTCTTGTCGGGAGCATCGGAACAGTCGCGGGGGATTCCCTTGACACCGGGGAATTGAGCCTATAATATTATGGTAGAATAATCACTGAGAAGTGAAGCCAACCTGCTTAGCGGGAGGGGGCAGCGAGATTCTGACAGGTACGTTGCTTGGAGAAGACGTGGTCGTTGAGGTCGCCATTGTTGTTCTGATGAACTCCGGAACCGTCACCGTCGAGGGCTTGGCTGCGTTATTAGTCTGGCATAACACGAAGACTGCTAGGCACTCCAGAAGAAGGAGCAGACGCATCTGCAAATAAGGCGAGGTTCTTAACTCCTTCTTGCAACACACCCGATGCGGGTCAGGCGGGATTAGCCGACGAAATGAGCGCGAACGAGTCAATGTCACTAAGGGGAGGATTAGTTTGAATGGTCACAAAATCCCGAAGGCATGCGCAGGGGTCCTAAGTCGATAAATTTGTAGTCATTCTTCTCCACTGCGCGATTGCCTATCTGGGATGAGACATCAGCGCAGAGAAGGAGAATGACGACGAATTTACCGATTTAGAATCGTTACTGCTTGCAGTAGACGACCGATGCCGAAGGGCCAAATGGGGTTATCTGCCGTTACAGGTAACAGCCTAACAACCACCTTTGCCCCTCCTCCCGCGGTCTCGATCACTCTCTCGCCGTCTGCGCGTCTCTCAAGTAGTAACACTCTCTAATTGTTCTCATGTTAAGCTGTACTCTATGACAAGCTTGAACGGGTACCGAACTTGTTCCCCCTGCCTTGTCTTAGTCATGCCAGGGGGGGGGTCAGAAGCACGTCTATGGCCGTCTGCCCATTCTCTCAATCACAATTGGCTCTCGGTCGGCGCGTAAGTAGAGTAATAACAAAAAAAGACTGCGTCACAGATCTTTTGAAAGTGGCGGGCGGGCGCATTCAAGACGAGTTTTGTATTGTTTCGCATCATGCTTTTGGCCTCATCGCCAAAAGTACTCGATAAGCCCATTCAACAAAGTGGAGAGAAGGAATGTCCCATGAATGCACCTTCCCCTCAAAATTTCCATAAGTATTGAAATGATACATCTTGAATATTGCTCCATCAATAAGCTTTCATCTCGACTTGATTCATGCAGAATTCAAAGTTCAGAGGTCGAGAAATCAATGTCAGAAAAATGGCAATAAGGCACAGCTCAGTTTCACTTTTGCAGTATGCGATATAAGTTTCACTTCTAATCTTCGACAAACAAGAACACGAAATGGGCTCTCAATACAAACTACCGCGACCTTTTTTCTAATCTAAGGAGAAGTCAATAGGTTATTTAAAAGGCCATTGCGGGAACATTTTGGGCGAGCGGTGGGAAAAGAAAATTGCGCACCTTTCAAAAGGACTTTTTTTTAAATCACGAGTGCTCTTTCGACTGCAAATCGAAAATCTAAACCGATAAATATCAAGTGACAGTGTTGCGCAAGACGGAAATGCAGCGCAAGAACCAAGGTTCTAACAATAAATCGGCAAATTTGTCGTCGTTCTTATGCTGTCACACTCCCTGATAGACAACCGCGCGGCGGAGAGGAATGACGACTGATTGCCCCGTTTTAGAACCGCTAGGTAAGAAAGCTCTGTGCAGAGGTTGAGAGTCGATGAGTGGCCGCTTGTGTGACCTTACAGAGAAAAGCGGTCAGTTGCCGCCGCGCCTGTGAAGCAGCAGTGAGAGTTTTCATCGAGAACCATACATACTCAAAGGGGATAAAGGGACCAAGGAGAAGTGGATGGGCAGAGGGTACAAGAGATCGGAAATACACGGGAAAAGCAGTGAAACGGGTGAAGCACAAGAGTTCCATGGGCATTTTATCCACAATTGTGAAATAGGCCCTTGCGCCATCGACTCGGCGTTAGACGGCGTAAAGTCTGTTTCACCACTGCGGCGCAAAAGTTCAGGCAGCAGGCGTCCTTCACCCAGAGATACAGTGCATGCATAGCACATCAGAGAACTTCCAAGAGCCTTGAGCCACATAACTCACAAAGTTCAAATACATGCACGGAGAGTTTGGCGAGAGAAAAGAGTGTAGCTAAAGAGGTGAAAGGCGCGCGAGTGCCATGGACGTTTGCGCAATAATTGTGAAATGGACAATTCATGTCACTTCTATGGCGCAAATGCCCATGGCGCTCTTGTATTTCGCCATGTGTCGACCCTCTGACTCCTGCCTTATATAGACGGTGGTGCACGGCGGCAACGAGAGAGTGCAGGTGTCTTAAGAGACGCAGACAGCTAAGAGGTTAGATGACTGGCACTTCCCCCTGGTATTGTTATGGCGTATTTCAGTATCTGCTCTATTTCGCAGTTTCACTGATGAATTGACGTCAAGAAGAAAAGAGGGGACGGCGGGAAGCAGTTCGCCAGTTTCAGCAATTTGCTGCTGTTGTCTCATCACCCGCGCCCGCTGACCCGGCACGTATTCGAACTCTTTATAACTCGATAGAAACGGTATGAGTAAGCCGAGTTGCCCAGGGTTGCGCTAAACCAATCGTAAATCAAAACTGCACTTCTCATTCGTCTAATCCCTGGTCTCTAAGAGTAAGTGCGATAGTGTTTTAGATGATTTACCATTGTACTACCACCTCACAACCGTCTTAGATGCCTAGTTTCAACAATAATAGGAGAGTACATTACTGATTCGTTGATCCTCTCGGACCTGTGGTCTCTACGTTCGATAGACATCCGCTCCGAGTGTTTTAGACGAATTCTCCATTGTTTTCAAAGCCAACGAGTTGACCTTTTAGAGGTTTCAAACCCCCCGCGTACGTGATGTCGTGTGAGAAGCTGTTCTTCTGGTCTGTGTTGTGCTGGTATTCAATAGCGAGAGTCGACCTCTGACTCCTCCCTTCACCTCATTCTACTTCTATTGCTGTGTATGTGGCAATTTGCGCGAATTCGCAAATAATTTCCCTGCTGCCAAATCTTGAGCACTCGGCTGTTTTTGCACTGCGCGCTTTCCTCGAGAAACGATTAGATTCGGGTGAAAGGTAGCAGTGCAAGGGACCTTGCGCCATAATGGTGGCAATGCGCAGCCTCGAAGACGAAAACGATGGCGCATCTGTCCATTTCACCACAATGGAGCCATATGCACTGCAATTTTTGATCAGATTCACTTTCAGTTGGTGCTCTCGATTTCATTTGGTCAAAACGTGAGAATGTTTACTTAAAGAAGCCGTAAAGGGAGGTTTATTTGCATGCACTTTTGGATATCAGTCTCTCCAATTCCCTTACTCTCTCGTTGTCTGAGTAGACCGCTCTGACGACGGGAAAGTGGGGGAATTGGAGAGACTGATACCCAAAAGTGCATGCAAATATTAGGTTGTCCCATAAGTAATTGGCTCTTCATTCAAGTTTTTGTATCTTGACCTCTGATAAAGATACTGCAATGGGGCTTGGCCTTATACATGGTGGGGTCATGCCCTGCTACTAGCCGACTCCGCTCCCCCTCCCTCTCCTCAGTCCCTCCGGCGCGATTGTCAAACTTGCCATATCCATGATTTTCGGACCCACCTTTTGGATTTTTCGCCGCATTTTTCGTGAACTTGATACAGAATCCAACTATCAACTGATTATTGT
>JACMIF010004110.1:0-11574 GCA_014805445.1 Diplogasteroides magnus | reverse complement strand
ATATTACCAGAAGATTATGTTCTCACACATATGTTTCACTTCCAAAAAACGGCGCTGGCTCTTACTCGCGTTTACATTTGCCTAAAGTACAGGTCAGAGACGCAGAGTATGCACTAATGTAATTCCCCTCTCACTTCCATTCTGACCGGCTGTGGAGATCTCTAGTTACATCCCCTCATTTGTGTTGTCTTCTCAATTGGTGGACGGTCGTCTTTATGCCTCCAGTGGATCACAGTTCACCGGGTATCGGTATTTCCCGGCCCCTGCGTGGCAGCCCCACCATCACTGATTTGTGTGGCTGCTACGCATGGGCTGCCACGCAGTATCTGTGCGTGGCAGCCCCACCATCACTGATTTGTGTGGCTACTACGCATGGGCTGCCACGCAGTATCTGTGCGTGGCAGCCCCACCAATCAGTGTTGGCGGGGCTGCCACGCAGGGGCCGGGAAATACCCAAACACGGGCCGGGGCCGGGAAATACCCATACCCGTTTAAAGAGAGAGAACGCCTTAATGTCTCCATTGTCGATGCTCTAAATAAATCCGCCGAACCGTGTGGCATCATTTGTATGAGATACGAAATCCGTAAGTCGGTTCAATTTGCGTTTATGAATCGAGTGGTAATGTTTGAAAGAAACCCATAATAGGTGACATGACAATGCCTGCTCAAATCCAAAAGGCCGTGCAAATGCAAGTTGAAGCAGAGAGAAGAAAGAGGGCAGCAATTCTGAAAAGTGAAGGAGTCAAAGAAGCATCCATCAGTAAGGCAGTGGGAGATAACAGGCGAGGATCTTGGCATCGGAAGCATGAGAAGCATAACAAGTTTGAAGGGAGATGGGATTCGGTTAAATGAATGTTTGAGGTCAATGTTGCACGGGGAGAAGCTTCTGCAGTGGAAATGAATGCAGAAGCAAGAGCAAGGGCAATTGAGGTAGTGACTAATGCCATTGGAAAAGGGAGTGGAGGTTAGTCGAAGGTTGAATTGAGAGGTTAAAGGATACTGTAGAAAGGGCTGATGCACTCTCATTGGCTGAACAATACGTGAATGCGTTTGGAAAGTTGGCAAAGGAGGGAACGACGGTTATTGTACCAGCTGGGGCTGCTGAACCTGCTTCTATGGTGGCACAAGCAATGGCTATTTATGGGAAGGTCAGTGATGGCCCTCCCTCCTAGATACCAATGAAGTCGGGTGGTCGAGAGGCAATGTCTTCAAATTATACATGTCATATTCGTTTGTCGTCGTCATGTTCAGCTTATTCCATTATGTCAAAGATTGTATATTGCATAGTATAGAATATATAATGTATATCATGGATTTTGGAATGTGTAGTATTCATACGCGTTATATTACTCTCTCATTGAAATCAATGACCTCATCACTCACAATCAGTTCGTCCCTTGATAAATGCTTCCGATGATTCCATTTAGTATGACTTCTTCCGTTTGATGCGGCAAGGACTTCTCCTTGTAACTCAGCCTTGATTCATATAGTTATTCATAATATCAATGCACATTTGAAGGCAAAGCAACAATGGCGTATGTCACTGGTCTAGATGATGATCAGCTTCGTGAACGAGTGAGTTGTCACTATTTTGAGCCACTTCTGGTTTACAATTAGAGAAGTTGGGTTAAATACATTGCATGCTGATTAGCAGATTCAAGTTCTTTCTAGATGCGGAACAATGTTGTGATGTGCGAACTTCACTCTCAAAATGGAAATGGAAGTGGTCAGTGATTGGAGTGATGGTTAGTTGACAAGTTGTACTATATCCATTACAGTCGGCCTTCGAAAATTAGCAATGGCGTCTCAAGTTCTGTGCGGAATCTTCGATGCTGAAAGGGGACATACGGTGAGTAGTCTTGCCTTGAAGGATCCGAATGAAAGAGTGTATTGTGTCAGATGGATATAGACAGTGTAAGTGAATTGGCACAACTTGTGTGGGATGATAGTGGAACATCACTTGAACACGCATCTCAGACTCTTCTTCTCAAGGTAACAGAGGACTCTATCGACAATGACCATATTCTCTGCATTTAGAGCATTGTTAATCTGGCACAGCCGTTTATCAATCGTCAACTACGATCTCCATCTGTCTTTGAGGTTACATTGTATCCTCATAATGAGTGTAGTGAGTATATATGCAGGTGCCCATTGACTCAACTGATCATGATCCTCCCCCTCTTCTATCTCCAGTCGTCCCACTCAAAACTTACAAGGTAAGTATCAACTTTTTAATGATCCTTTCGTTTGTGATACGTGCGGTCAGCCTGCCGGTAAGATTTCTTTCCTCTCCCTTACAAAGCAGTGCCCACTCTCTTACCGGCAACAGACCAACAGTCTTACCGTGCGTGTTGTCGTACATAGGACTTTTTTTTTGCTGTGAAAGCACATCTCGAAAGGATATCCCGTGGGTTGACAGAGTGATTTCAACAGATTCAAATTGCTATTTGAATTGTTTTAGAGAGAGCCCGCTACGATGATAGCAGAAGAGCCACCACGCCATCCTATCCCATGGGTCATTGCGGAGCAGTCTGATATCTTACTAGATGAACCAAAACGGATGAAGATGAGCGAATTAAGAGCTCCAAAAGTCGAGGAGACACCCCACAAATGTACGTCAACATTCACTTTTTAAAATATCGGCATAGTAGGGAACGTGACGCTTCCTTCATTTAGGACATACATGGGTAAAGTAAATGCAAATTTTTTGGAGAGTTCCTCCCTTTAAAATGATGCAATAGCAGAAATGCCACAAAAAGTGTCAATTTTAACATTTTAAAAATAAACTTTTCGCTCTGCTTGACATTTGCAGAGTAAGGTCGTTATTTCTAACGATCCTGCCCATATATGATTTAGGAAGACGACATTTTGGAACCATCTTTCACAAGGCATTAGAAACTCGAAAATTTCAAAATGGTGCAATTAGAAATGTGTGCTCCTAACAATAAATGTTACTTAGCCGAATAATATGTTGTTTAGGTGAGAATTGTGACCGCAGATTCATGTCACAGAGAAGCATCGGTCAACATTCGCGTTTTTGCAAAGGAATGAGTGTGACTGAGGTAGGAAATGCTCGTGCCAATTACAAAGTAAAGAATTGATATTAAGTTTTTTTTCTTTGAATAATCAGGTTCAGTATAATATCAGTTATGAAAGTCCTAAGGCTTATAATAGTCAGATTTCTCAGGTTTCGAAGAATACGCCTGAAACAGCTAGAGTTTCACAGATGAAACGAAGGAACTCGCCGGTTTCTAAGTCACTCCCACCTCCTTCCACGAAGGTCTTTTTATCCTTTTTTGTTTGATTTTGTAGCAATTTCATTTGCACATTAAAAGTTCAGGTAAGTACCCCGGCTAATAGAAGATCCTCCATGCAGAAACGATTGGAGAATGCACCACCAAATGAAACGGTAAAGATAAGATATCTTGCGATCATAATGTTGAATGCAGATGTTGGCATTCGGATTGAGTTCAAGAAATGTGAAATGTCCATTATGCAAGGACGAATTGACTACTTCCACTATCAACAAACATCTTCAAATGTATCGTTGCCTTTTGATTGTAATGAGTGAACATTCTTCCTCAGGGTACATCCTGATGAGCGATCTGCCATCTTTGGTTGTCCTAAGTGCAATCTCTGGTACAGTTCAACTTCTATGTGTGTTCGGCACCACAAGGCTACTGTGGGACTCTTTGCTTTTTTCGTCGAAAAAATATTATTTAGGGTTGTATCTTGATAATTCGCGATAATGATGATAATGATGCAGAGGTTCGTCCAATTAATGTTGTAAAGTTTGGAGAGTAAAAATATTCAGTGCAGTTTCTGATGATTGTGCTATTGTGTATATAATCCTGACTAGGATAGGAAGCAGAAGTAAATTTTTATGTGTGTCTAGTTCACTTGGATCGGCTGTCCATAACATGAGAGAGATAACAGCTCCGAGGGAATTAGATGACAGAAAAATTCACTTTTGCTGGGATTTCCTACTCTAATCCAAACTCGGAATTCTTAAATGCCTCTTCTGCGATATTGTTTGATAAATCCTACCACGAGTGATATGTTTTCACCTGTGCTTCATTTCATTATTCTGATGACTTATTCAGAAGGGCAAAGATGAAGAATCGATTGAGAGGAAAGAGTTGATTGAGGAAGTTGCGGAAGAGAGGGCACCTACTCCTATTGTGGGTTCATTTGATAAGACTTGTATGTTGATTTGCTTAGATGATGGCATTTGGACTGACATCGAGATTAATGAAGTGTCCGTACTGCAAGGAGGATTATTCCAATGCAATGCTCGCTAAACATTTGTATAGGTGAGTAGTACGGTCTACTTAACCACTTTAGTATTTCCCCACATCTTTCGAACAAATAGCCAATGCCATTGTGTAGGGATCACCACAATGAGCTTTCATCTGTATTCGGTTGTGACAAGTGTGATCGCTGGTACACTACTCCAACGAGTGCAGTTAGTCATCACAAGGACAAGGTCAGATATATCTAGTCAATCTTTACTGTCATAGATAGTAGTATACAATGCACTACAAAATGTATTCAAATTTTCATGTATCTTATTGAACATGGCTTACAAGCTTAGATTATTGTTAATAGCTTATTAGCGGTGATAATTATTGAGTCTTGAGGGATGTGCGTTGATCGTTCGAGACATGGAGACTCAGAAGATAGAAGGGAAGAAGGAGAAGGTATGCCCCTCACTTAGAATTGTAACATATATCTAGTATCTACAGATGGACATGCATCAAGAGTCAAAGGATATGACGCCACACGACGACTCACTCATTGAAAAGGTTATCTTTGCCACTATTAACACTTGTGAAGCGTCTTTTAGGACGATGTGGATATGAAGAGAAGAAAATCTCTATTGCTTCAAAAGTCTTGGGAGAAAAGAAGAGGAGGAGAGCCCTCAGCATTTGTATGTATTTCTGCGAAAAATACTCATGATAGTATCGGATTCTCTAAACAAACTCTCTTTACTTTGAGATGAAAATGTTCGGAGTCTCGGATTATTTTGTGTGTCCATACTGCAATGATGAATTGGCTTGTTCATCTCTCGATGGACACATCAGACAGTTTGTTTCCTTTCCTTCATTTGTATCGTCTATCTCCTTTACTCGACTGCTGTCGCAAGATCATTCTTTTCCAGGGCTCATTTCAATGAGCGTGAGGCGATCTTCGGTTGTCGTTCTTGCGACAAATGGTATGCCACAGTTTCAGGCGCCACCTCACACTACCGTCAAAAGGTACGTAATGTTACTCTTTAAAATAAGCACTGATGTTTGTTATTTCAGGGCTGCAAGATGACCATTCGTAGTGTGAAGGAATTGGAGACATTGAATGAGTTAGATGTTGAGAAGACGATGAATGGGAGGAAGAGGAAGGCGGCCGCCATCTCAGGTATACACAGTTTATGACGAACAATCGCGCATGGTCAGACTGTCGGTTAGAGTGTGCTGTGAGAGCGCACAGAAATTTAACAGCCTGACCGCGCGCGAACAAATTAGTTGAATTGTATTGCCTTTTGATGAATAAAATGGGTTGATGTTGACAGGAAATGTATTGGAAGGAAAGGGCGAAGAAATGGAACAGGAGATCACAACTGAGGAAGAGACACATATCACTCAGGTTTCATTCTTATTTTGAGCTTATCGTAATCAGTTATACAACATTGGGTTTTTTTCTTTTCGAAATTGCTTGTGTTGCAGATGCCAATGCCTAACATGACGTCGCCTTCCAACGAGACAATGGCTTGTGCTGCTGAAAAAATGGATACTGTAGCAACCTTGGAGCCTACCATCGAAGAAATGGCTACTGTAGCCGCTATCATGCCTATCACCGAATGCACCCAGTAACCACTCTCCCCCTCTCCCTTTTGAGATCTCTAATTCATTCAATTTTCATTTAGTTTTTGTTACAATTGATTAATCCTACTTTTCAAGCAACATAATATCGTTCTAGTTGTCTATGTTCGTTTTTATTGTTGTTGTTGCCTTAACCAGACTGCCGATTAATATTTTTCTCTTTACTTCGAGCTAACGAGCCGAGCTACTTTTTGGAATTTACTCTTCCTGTGAATATTTATGTTTAGAGTCTAAATCTAGGGTGTTGGGTAGTAGGGTATCGCTTGCGAGTCTTTTAGTGCATTCGTAATCTCTCTATTCTCAGCGGTACGGTTGTCTATATAATGCAGACACAACCGCACCGCTGAGAGTAGAGACATAACGAATGCACTAAAAGACTCGTATGCGACACCCTAGTTTACACCTTTCTTGTTGTTTGTTATACTCTGAATAAAGTTTGTTGGGATATTTGATACTCTATGCGATTATCCGTATTTTACGGTGGACTTCATATCTTGAAGTGGATGTATTTGTTATACTACGCCAGTTCTAGCCATGACGTTTCGTCACCTCAACGGCCAGGATGATCGAGATTTACGCTCTCGAGTGAGTATCATCTTCACTTTGTTCTATTCGTCATTCCAATTAAACCGTGTCTTTTGAGATGCAGAACAATGCTTTGTTATGTCAGCAGTACAGTGTGCTTATGAATGGCAATGGTTAGTTGTTGTGGGCGTAACAACTTCTCATCATTATTTGTAGTGTCCATTCGAATTTGTACCCTTGCATCTCGACTTCTTTGTTCAATCTTCGATGCTGAACGAGGCCGACCTGTTAGTACTTTGTAGTCTTTCTATCCTTTTAAGACATTTACAGCTTGACGTGGGTGTTCTTCGTGAATTGACTCAATTGGTATGGCAGGAAAGTGGAACGAATCTCGAACACGCAGCTCACATGCTCGTTTTCAAGGTTGTAATCGCATGTGAATGAATAATGGACTCTATTTCTATTAGACTCTACTCTCCCTTGCACAGCCATTCGTGAGAGAAGAGGATAGGGATTTGGTATTTGAGGTTTGACAACAATTGAGTGTCAATGAGTAAGTGCGTGTCAGGATCGACAGAGAGGGAACAGAGCTCCAATCAGATGGGAAAATCCCTCTCAGAGAAGTCAACTTACACCATTTACCCTGTAATGTTAATACTTCAGTGAGTCCCGTTGCAGATGTTTTGTTTTCCATGAGAGAGTCACCTATCAGGGTCAAGGTTTGGTCGTTCATTCTGGGATATTACATTTTGGAACGGACGTTTTGGAACTGGTCATTTGGAACTTTTGTGCAATTGTACGCAGTACAAAAACTCGAAAACGGCCGCTCTAAAATGTGACGTTGTCATTCATTCGCAGCATCTAATGATCTCTTACTCAGAGAGAAGAACCGGATGAAGAATCAGAGATTGTTGTTGTTGTTGATGATGATCATCATGGGGAGATCCTTCCTTCTCCTCTTTTTCAATCCTATGACAATGGATCAAATTACCTTCCTTCTTCTCTCATCACAGGAAGTGGCAGAAACAAACTAGGAACTGACTTTAAATGTTTGTCATTCTACATGAGGGATGAATACTTATCTGTTGAGGTCATGAGTGCAACCGTCACTTCATTTCCTCTCGAGCTCTACACTGTCATTATACAAGGGCGAAGTGCCAGGATAAGACGAAACAGGTGAGAATGAAGAAGAAGAAGATTGCCAAATGGTCAAAATTGAGAGAAATATAATTTATTTTGCACAAACTGTAGATTGTCTCTGTGTGATTGTGTACGGAATATGTACATTGTAGGCCCTGAATAGACAGAGATCCTTTCCTATTCAATTGAAGACACAAAAAAAGGTGAGTTGGCAGAAAAGGGAGATAAAGGATTATAAGGAATGTTTGTAGGATGCTGACCCTATTGTAAGGAACGCCGCTACATTGTCTATGCCTTCTCTCACGGTCACTTTTATGTTTTAGTCTATTTATTATTGTATTGTATATTACTGTATTTTATTGCATGAAAATGGTGCAGGTCGATTCGAATGTTGATGCTCGTATGAGAAAATCTTTGGCTGTGAAGAAGGGTTGGGAAACAAGACGTCGTGGACTTGATGCTAACAAGAGCACGGTTCGTTTCTTAATCCACGTAAACACCTCGATAAGTATTACAAGTATTGTTCATGCGGAGTTGAGCACACAACATTTTAGTGTATTTATTATTGCATTGCATATTACTGTATTTTTACTGTATAGGAGTGAATTGCGCAGGTCGATTCGAAGGCGGATGTTAATATGAGAAAATCTTTGGCTTCGAAGAAAGCTTGGAAGACAAGACGTGGGTCACTTGATGCAGACATGAGCACGGTTCGTTTCGCACACGTAAAGACATTTCTCCTTATATACAAGTATTGACGGTATAGTTCAAATAGTTCGTGCGGGGTGGGTCAGTGCCGGTTTGGGTACAGAAAAATGATTTAACGGTCACCCGAACCCGCATTGGATATGCGTGTTTTGACCTACTTTGAAATGTGATTTCAGGCCGAAATGTTTGGACGATCATCAAACGATATTGACTGTCCGTATTGCAAGGAACACCAAAACTTTTCCAATTTGGATGGACATCTTTTGAAGTGAACTTTTCGAGTTCTTATCTATCAACTGTATGACAATGGAATCGTCAATTACGGTCACTCTATTTATAGTGACTTGTAATGAATTTTGCGCAAACAACCAATGTTAAAAACATGCAACTTCCAAAATGTACATACTGATACTGGGAGGGTGACATATGCACAAACGACGTTTGCACAACTTTTATAATGGAATTTTGCAGAGTTGTGCAAATGTTGGAAAATAGTTGTGCAAATATCGGTTGTGCATATGTCACCCTCCCCTGATACTGTATGTGTATTATGATTGGCAGTTTGACTAGGTTTTCGGATATGTTTCACCGTGGCTACATATATTGAATTTATAAGACTGTGAAACATATCCGAAAACCTAGTCAAACTGCCAACCTTAATGTGTATGTAGTGCTGGGTTTCGTTAAATTCATTATACTTTTTAATGAAAAGATCTGCTATTCTAAATGTTTTTTTTTAGAAAATGTATCTCACGAAGGCGGTTTGCAGGATGCCTCCCGAAGCGTTATCTCCGACTAAAACAATTCATGATATAAAATGTTTTGACGAGACTATTTCAACAAAACATTTTATATCTCGAATAATTTGTCGAGACAAGACTTCGTGAAATACATTTTCTAAAAATATATTCAAGACAGAAAGCATGTTAAAAAGTTATCTCATTATTTTTTCGTTGAATTGACGTATAAATCCATCTATCTAACTATGTAACTCCATTGAAAAAGTTGTTCAATTTGTAGAAGCCCATCCAAGCACCATAGTCTATTTATATTATCGGGAATTATGCAAGACAACATATATTGAATGGTTTGAGTTGATGTTTCAATTGAGGAATCATGCGAATGCTCGGGAATCAATCTTCGGATGTCCATCATGTGATCTCTGGTTTCTTACAGTGTCTGGCGCCAAATACCATTACAACAAGAAAGTAAGAAAATGTATCTGTCAGGAAGTGTTACTCTAACATTACCTTTATAGGGTTGCAAGGCCGGATGCACCGTTCGTAGTGTGGAGGAAGCGAAGGCATCGAAACAACGGGAGATTGAGATGAAAACGACACGTCGTAGCTTGAGGATTGGTGGAACGGTGGAAGGTTGGAGTGTTCACCTTTCATAGATCACACTGATCCTCAAGCTACGAACAGTACTCGCAGTTTACTTTTTCAGACAACGCAGATGCAAACGAGAAGGAAATTGTGAAACATGAACTGCTTGCGAAAAATGAGGTTCT
Organism: Diplogasteroides magnus; assembly: GCA_014805445.1. NCBI lineage: Eukaryota > Metazoa > Nematoda > Chromadorea > Rhabditida > Diplogasteroididae > Diplogasteroides > Diplogasteroides magnus. The sequence goes on along the minus strand of JACMIF010004110.1, from coordinate 1,815 downwards.
TTTTTAACCGGTGTCACATATTCAGCACTTCTTTCCAATCCGGGAAGTCCCGACTCTACCAAACGAACGCTTATCCTCTTTTGGCATCACCGAAAGTGTGCAAGCATTTTTTAAAATTACACTAAATAAGTTCACTAAATGCATTAGTATCTATTACATTATGTCTAGAAAATGGCATAGGCTTTGTTAACTTACGGAAAGCGGACGAGGCTTTCGGGAATGGAAAGGAAGTTCCTACATATTCTTCTAATAGAAGTTGATCGATTTCCTTGCTCATAGGCTTCGACGGGTCCGAATAATTTACCTTCTTCTCCTACTCAGACTTCTGATGAAGTCGTTCTTCCGAAATCTTTAGTAGTTCAGGTTTGTTAGATCATTTTCCTTGACCTTCCGAGACAATATATTAGGTTGCTCGGAAAGTAAGGTGCCATTTTTGAAATGCATGCCAAAAGTTCCTTTGTAATAATGGGCATTTGAGTTATATTGCATAGTGGTAGGCAACTCATTATCAGTATGAATGCACGATATGGCCCTCGCTGCGCAAACGTCCTTCAAACTGCAAGGTGCAAAAGATGACATATGGCAAAGTGGTACCGGATCAAAAATCGAGTTCTTCTCGCGTAGCGTCGAGTTTGTCGTCCATATCAAAATAGGGGTTGTAACTGGTGATACCTATACTGCAAGCACGATAAAGTGCAGAAACCGCTATTGCGTCCTGTCCTAATTGTGGGCAATTTGGTAAAATGTATGAATTTGCGATTTCATGGAAATAAGAAAATTGAAAATATCAAAGGCTACGGAAAGCCAATTTTTTTCAGATTTCTGTATTTATGTGCGCACTACTAAGAGACTTAAATGCACTATACTGACTGAATTGAAAATGCCCAAGAAATTCATATTTTACTTGAGAAATCGTGATTTTTTCGAGGTCGAACTTCATATACAGAATAATGTATGCTGATCATTGTTTGAATAGACTCGATTTGACTTAATGGGGAACGTACAGCGCTGAGCCTACTTATAATTATTAATACAAAAACTAATAGGTGCTTTCGCTTAGAAGAGAAAACTATCACAATTCCTAAATTGTCCAAATTCATACGCGCGAGAATGCATGAAATCAATAAATGATTTTTCCTTTCTGACTCAAGGTACCCATGACCAATTCTCAAACTGTTTTTGATACTATCAGTCATTTTGAGTACTTTAAAACGACTGCACATTTTCGTATTCATGAGTGGCATTTCTCCAAAGACGCCGGGTACGACTTTTGCAGTTTTCGTTCGTTGCGAAATATCTTGCTAGCAGTGAGAGTAGATAAGAAATCAAAAATCGATATCATGCGCACAACTATCATCCATCATATTCACTCACAGTTGGTTCATAACTAGAGACCGCCAATCGCACCACAATCGCACCACGAAGTGCATTCCTTTTCTCTAAGTCATTCGGAGCGGTTGTCTCTTGTCGCGGATAGACAATCGCTCCGAATGACTTAGAGAATGGGAATGCACTTCGTGGTGCGATTGGCGGCGTCTATTCATAACCTTTCTCGGTCATTGCTGGAAAAATGCAATAATCCAAACTACACAATGACTGTTGCAGAAATTTACACTTTTGAGCCAGCGTTCTTTTTATAAAGCTTAGAAATCAAGTATTGCTGGTTATATAGATTGTTCACGCCCTCCCCACCAAGCATCATAAGTTTCAGAACACGGGTCCTTTAATGGAATCTAGGAGGATTCTTCAAAAAAATGGCACCTTACTTTCCGAGCAACGTAATAAATTTTTATCGGAATAAACCGTTTACATTCC
>JACMIF010004109.1:0-12960 GCA_014805445.1 Diplogasteroides magnus | reverse complement strand
CTCCACTGCTCTGCTTCCCCAAAGCCATTACATTTGTCTGACAAGAAAGTCCCTTATATCTTTTGAGTATCTGTCTCTCCACGGGAGGAAACCCTTATAGTAGATAACTGAAGAAGCTTCAAATACAGACTCAGACAAAAGAGCGCGTACATGTCCGAGCGGAGTATGGAGAAAATGTCCCATCGTAACCTCGACCGCCGATGACTCCAATATGGACAGAAATATCGTTGTACATACATAATATGCATCATTTATTGGGAAAAGAACTAATCCTTGTTGCGTTTCTTGGTGAATAAATAATAAATATACAACATCTCTTCGTTGTCCTGTGTCGCTGGTATTATGCATCCTAACTGAACTGTTTCTCTAGTCAATTTATCTCCACGGGTGAAACATACTCCGTAACGACGAAATAGCATGTAAAAATGAGAGACCAGGGTGGCATCCCGGGGTGAGACGCGTACTAGGAATAACAGTTCAGATAGGATGCATAATAGGGCCGGGAGTTTTTCTGTTCGTCATTAACGTAGACACCATTGTCCGTAAGGGACAAAGACATGGGAAGAGACGAAGGGAGACAAATACCTCGTGAGAGTGAATGTTTTTGTCGGAGACAAAGAATGTTGCCCCATCTGTGATCTCTTTATGGAGCATCCAGTGTGGTATTGGCAAGAGTGGAGGAAGATATACATGGACAATTCACGTCTGAGCGGTCCCCATGAAACAGAGGAAAAAGGTAGAAGCGTTTCCTACATGATCGAACATGTAGAAACCACACTCTCTCATTCCTACATATCTTTCCTAGCAAGATTAGTCAGAACTAGGGCTGGGCGAAAAATGGAATTCGAAATTTTTTCGAAAAACTAAATTTTTCGAAACTCCAACTCGAAAAATTCGAAAAATTCTTCCTAGTTGACAAAGTTAATGAAAATGCAGTAAATTTTTGCACATTTTTTTCTGTAAACGAGATGTTATATTCATATTTCACACAATGAAAAATGAAAATTTGAGGCCTTTGCTTCTTGTTGCATCTTGTTCTCTTTTCCTTTCCCTCTATTAAACGTTTGGGATAATTTGCACGGTTTTGGCAAAAATTCAACTAAAATAATATTTCAAAGCGATCTTCGTTTAAGCCATGATCCTGATTCATACAAGAAAGAAATGATTCATGTTTCTACATGATAGTCATAGATAGCCATAATGGGATCACGGCTCGCTAACTCAACAGGGTTGCTCCACTGAACTGACCGCGTCGCATACCGTAATTTTTTGGCGCGAAAATTTAAACGAATTTTTTCGGCCTCGATTTTCACTATCGTTATCACTTTGACCCAGCCGAGGCCCGTTGAACGGACGCGTTCGCGGTCGCGATTAGCGGTTCAATCCGTGGCGTTGTTAACGAGCAGTGGGAATGCCAACGCGCTGACTTCCAGCTTCTTGTATTCCTCCTGATCCTGATCCATCTCCTCTCCTCATGAAGTCCCTCACTTCTTTTCCCTCTGCCGACCGGTCAAGGTAAGTTTCACAACATTCATAAATCATCTCTTTTGTTTAGAAATTGCTGTGCCGCCGCCACCGGTTGCTGTTAAAAAACAACAAAAAAAGTATTTCGATCCACATTTCAAGAAATCCATTAGCCCGATTCAAACCACGTATAAACAGATTTATAACTGTCATAGACAGCTGCAATGGGATGCCAAGATCATCTCTTCCAGCTTCTTTTATTCATCCAGATCCTGTTCCATTTCCTCTCCCCATTCATTCCATCACGTCTTCTTTCCTCAAACAAGAACTGACAGCCAACATAACACATCAATCAGTCATTTCTTGATTGAAATCTCCAAACCTGTCCGCTCGAATCAGGAACTCTTTTGATGTAAACGCTGAAGAAAAATGCAACTATCTATGTGAATCATATCATGAATATAACCCTGTTATTATTGTGGAAAACCAACTTGATATTCCGAGTACACACATTCAATCTGGCTGACGACTATGCACTGCTATTTCGTCGTTTCTCCGACCATTAGCCATGATTTGGAATAGGTGTCACGCTCAACATATAGAGGCCGTGATTGGTTGACCAGAGGAGTTTGATATGCAGGTGATGCACTAAGGGTCTAAATTCATGTAAATGTGCCGAGTGTATTAACGTCCGTGAATGAAGTCTCTGCACCTGTTTGTTTGCTCCAATATTTCAAATTCTCTATCGTTTATCTCTTCACTATCAAAGCTGATCCCCTTTTGTGTACTCGTAAATCTGATATAGATAACAAAAATTATTAATCCATCTCTCCTTTTCTCTCCTTTCAGCTTTCCTCTGTTAATTGAGACATTGAGTTTCACAGTATGCATAAATGTTTGCATTATTGTCGTCAAACGATTTCGAATTGACCTGCCATTTAATGAAAATTGGTTATTGATCTAAAATCACGATGCGTAACGTCCTCCCTTGATGAACACTTCCTGTATCCATTCTCCGCATTCGATCCAATCTTCGATCCCACTCTTTGATCCAATCCGCGGGCCACTGGATATTCCATCAAACAATTATCTATGTACAGTTCCTCTATGTTGTCCGTCCTTCACCAAGAACTTTTCTCACATCTATCAACTGAGCCGATCTCATTCAGCCTTGTCGTTCCAAAACTCAGCACTTTGCAATTTCACTAGGCATTGCAAGTGATTTCCGAGGAATTTTTGATCCCATCCAATGCTCAGGCCCGGGATATCATAGAAATATCAAGTGGAGGTTCACATTCGAGACCAATCTCGCACTTGGCTTTTAAAGCGGTAGTAATGAGAAGTTTGACATAAGATGCCTCGTATATAAGATGGATACGGTATGACCGCGTCGCGGCAGGCGACTCGCGATAGGAGACGCGCAGCGCGTCGAATGATGCAATCATTCTAGGCTGCTTTTCGAAGTGTTTTGGTGGTTGTTTTTTTTATTTTTTTGTTAAAAATATATATTGTGTAGAATTGCTTCAGCTTTCATATATGTGATTTCCAGCGAGTGCTTTTTCTTTCAATTTTATAAAATGCCGATTGTTCGAAGCCGACAGGTATTATCTCAGTTGCCGTTACAGATACGGCCAAGGACCCAGGAGTGTAAAATGGTAAGAATAAAATTTGCTGCAGAAGGATCGCTTTCCTAGCCCTCTACGATGAGTTTGAAGCGAGTTATGATCGATCGAATATTATGACGAAATTCATTTATAAAAGGATTGCGAAATTTTTCAGACCGAATCAGTACACGACGTTCATAGGGGTGCCCATACCTATTTTCAGGAAAAAAATCAGAATTTAATTCGAAAGTTTTCCACCCGGTTCTGCCCTAGCTTCAGTTGAAAAAATAACGTATCTTAATGTGCACGGTGTCTTAGGTGACTTGGGCAACTTCAGATACAGTAACGCCTATCGCAAACTGAATCAATCATAGTTTCATTTCAGTCTTGATTATATTGGGCACGTCCGTGACAATTTTCTTTCCATTCGTTCCCTTCATTGCTGTAAGAGTCGGCAGATCTCTTCAAGTGTACAATCTGGTGGGCATTCTGTTTTAGGACAAAATTCAGGCCAAGCAAGAAAGGAAGGCGGAAGAACAGAATGAAATTTAGCTCAGATTTAGCTAATTTACAGCAAGCCAACCAGTGGCCCAGGGAGGTAAATAGGGAAAGGAGAAAAATATCTATGTATGCCTAAATACCAAGTAGTAGAGTCAACTATAGGGCGTGGAAAGGTGCAGAAGTGCTGCATTTCTCAGCTCTCTCGGAGCGGCTGCCTTTCTCATGTGATGGGGACAACCGCTCCGAGGGCATTAGAAATGAGTAATGCACTTCTGCTTCCTTTTAATACCCTAGTCAACAACTGAGGAAAAACAAGAGTAGCGTCAAATGAGTCAGTGAAACAATGGGGTTCGGAGTCAGTAAATTAGTAGTCATTTTCTCCGCAGAGCTGTTGTCTCGTCCCCTGATGGACAACCGCGAGAAGAATGACGATAAATTGACCGATTTAGAACCCCTTGTCAAGAGTCCGGGAAGGGGTGACCACCCCAACTCCGAACGTTCACCCACCACCGCATATGCCACTATCCAAGTGACAAAAGCGAGGCATGACATAGGGTGCAAATGAGAAACCAACTTTTGTCCCCGAATGGGCTGAAAACTTGGTTTTAGGGTAAATCGAAGGCAATTTGCGAGGCAATAGGCCGTCTGCCATCAAACACTGTGATGCATTCAAGAGGAAGAGTCAACGAACAGAGAAAGGGCCAAGACTCTTCCCCCATTTTACTCTCTCTATCTTTCCCTCTTTGCAGTATCTTCTCATGCACAATGATTCCGCCTTCCCCAGTTTCTTTGCTCGCTCTGTCATTCTGCACTCTAGCCGCTCTAGTATAAGCTCCTTCCCTCTGGTCGCTCTTTCGTTTGGAACTTTAGTCATTGTACACTATGCTCCCTCTCAACTTCTCGCTCTGTCATTCTGTGTATTATTAGTATAATATATTTATGAAAAGCGCTCAAAACACTTTTTAAGGGAATGATTACCAAAATATCATTAATGGTTGCCCTCGTTACCGTTGGATGTCCAGTCTCTCACTGTCAGCGAGGAGAATGTGAGTTTTATCTTATGTTCTGAAAAAAATTTGGAAAATTCACCATTCATATTATGCATCCAAACTGAACTGTTGCTCTAGCATATTTATCTCACAGTTGAAACATATTCCGTAACGACGAAATAGCACGTAAAAATGAGAGACCAGGGTGGCATTCAGGTGTGAGACGCGTACTAGGAATAACAGTTCAGATAGGATGCATAATACTATCTTCACATGAGAGGCAACCGGGGAGGTGAGGCGGATATAACAGAATGAATCTTTCGAGTATTGGGTGTGAATCGCTCTGCCTACCCCTAATTGATAATAATTAGGGTGGAGAAAGGCAGCGAAAGTGCATTTTTCATTCGTCTGATTCACTCGGAGCGGTTGTTCATCACGTGAGAGAGACCACGGCTCCGAGTGAATCAGACGAATGAAAAATGCACTTTCGCTGCATTTCCCCACCCTAATTGATAATGCGAACGTGCGCGGCGGTGCAGAACTCTTAAATTTTCTCGTTACTCCCTCTTCTCCTTATTCGTTTTGGCAGTCAGCCAGGTGTTATTTACAAGATAGTAAGTCCAGGTGTGCACGAACACTGCGCCGAAATGGTGAAAAACGCAGATGCGCCATCGTTTCACCACTCATGCGCCTAGTTCACCGCTGCGAAATTTTAATATTCGTTTCCGATATTTCGTGAATGAACTATGGACAGCGAAGGGTGAAAGAGAAGAGCGCCATGTTCACTTGCATGGTGATGGTGAAATGGACACTTTATATGAGCAATGATCGCGAATTTGTCAATTTAACTATTAAGGCTCAAGTGTTCACGGCGTTCTTTCTTACACATAAAGGATTTGTAATTTATTTAAATTCATTACTGAAATACGGAATAGCAACAGTTGCATCTAGTATTATTGTGGAAAACGGACTTGATATAGCTGGTACACATGTGACATTTGGGCGGTCTCAAAATCTGATCGCAAAGTGTAAGTTTCCTTATATTGGAATCGTGAAGCATATCTGAACTCCTCTGTGAACGTGCGAATTTGACCTATTTTTCTAATTCAATTGATTTAGACTAATTAAAATTGTTTTTAAAAATCATTTTGGACACAATTGAACATGTTTCAACCGAAATATCGATGAAAACTATATTGTCACATTGACATTCAGATATGTTTCGAGATTCCTTAATAAGTTCGGATAATCAACTGGAGACATGGAATTTATCAATTCCGTTTTCCACAATAATACAAGGATCAGGAATATGGTTGGCACTTCGATTACTTTTTGGGATTAAGTTTCACGTGGTGTATATCTTTGAAGATATAGTGGCATTGAAACATAACTCATACGTAGCCATTCTGCCAACCATAGTCAAGTATGTTAAAGAAACGCGGAAGTTAACTGCGATGCGGCGAGAAAGTAGGTAAATGAAGAGACGAATCATTACTGGCTGGCTGGCTCCACATCAAGTGACTAGGGTGGCGCTGATGGTGACTATTTTGACAGCCGCCTTTTCGAACCGTCTAATTCCACTCCGAGCTGTTGTCTCTGCGAAGAGAATGACGACCGCTTGGAGGGGTATTAGACGGTTCGAAATGGCGGCTGTCAATATAGTCGCCATCAGTGGCACCCTACAAGTGACCAATCTCTAACCTATCAACCCCCGCTGCAGCATGCACAACACGTTCCGATCGAAAGGGAAGGAATGCCAATCGTGACCAGTGGGCATTGCCGGAATGACAATAACAACATACCATGATGACGAGAGTGTGAACTAGTGGTTCTAAATCGGTAAATTTGTCGTCATTCTTCTCCGCGGAGAGGTCGTATATTAGGGGAGAGACAACCGCGATCTGGAGAAGAATGACCACAAATTTACCGATTTAGAACCCCTAGTGTGAACTAGGGTTCCTAAAAGGGAAGCAATGTGCATTTCGCATTCGTCCAATTTCCGCCGAGGCTGTTCTACCATGTGTTGACCTGTGCGTGAGAAACACCTAATCTCGACCGACAAGATCTCTTCCAAAATAACAGACGAAATCACTAGGGGTTACAAATCGGTAAATGTATCATCATTCTTCTTCGCAGCGCGGTCATCTACCAGGGGTGAGATAACAGCTCTGCGGAGAAGAATGACGGCTAATTTAGCGACCCCTGGATATCACGGCTGATGAAGGACAAGAGCACCATGAAGAAGAGCGCAGAGATGGTGAAAAAAGACGCTAATTGCATCGTGACTTCGCAACTCACGATCAGACATACATACATATAATCGGTTTATCAATGTGAAGAATGCCTATTCATCACACCTTTCTCGTGCGTACCTTGTTATTATGATTTTTTGCAAGATTGTTTTGCCAGACGTCTATTTCGTCGTTACTGCCCAAATGTGCATGCTGCTGTTGACCTTCTCCCACATCAATTTTCTCTAAGTAATGCTCGATCGCTTGTGCTAAGTCACCGATCACGGGGTATTTGAAGATGCAGATGGAAGCAAGGACAATGACAAAACGGACTTCATAATTTTTCAGTTTGAAACACAACCACAATTTATAGATGTTTGGCGGTTAATAGTTTTCACTATATTATGCATCCTAACTGAACTGTTGCTCGAGTCTATTTATTTCACATTTAAAACATGTTCCGTTACGACGAAATAGCACGTAAAAATGAGAGACCAGGGTGGCATCCAGGTGTGAGACGCGTATATATGGAATAACAGTTCAGATAGGAGCATAATAAAGGTGTCACTGCGTCAAAAACCAACGTCTTTAAGCTACGTGATAGGTCGCGAGAAAGTGCGGGTGATGAACGGAACATGATATTGACAAGGGCAAGAGAATTTTATAATTTATTTTATTTACCCAGATGCAAGCATTGAAACGAAGAATAAATATAGACTCAATGGCTTATTGTCTTCATGCAACTCATAAATATTTACAATATCTATTTTCCAAAATATTCACTGTAAAGTGTGTTTCAATGCCGAGTCAAAGTACTTTTCGAGCAATTTCAGCAATAAGTGTGTGGCTTAATTCGTATTACAAATACCAAGAAATGAATGAAACGGCAGAACAGAACAGCTGGTGGTTCTCAACTTTTCCAATTACCACTTTCTAACTTAGAGAGCCTTTTGAGTGGGGCAATTCAGTGGGAGGAGAAGGTTGGAGGAAAGATGGAGAAGGAGAAATCAAGAGAGAAACATATTGAGAGAACGATCTTCTCGGCAGTTCTCCCATGTGTTGACCTGTGCAAACTAAGAAACTATTTCACCGCCGAAGAAGAACAAGAGCGCCACGGACAAGAGCGCAGAGATACTTGAGATTCCACATCAAAGGTCTGTATCGTCGCTACCACCAAATGTGAACGGTGCTGTTGCCATTATATTATTGTGGTAAGCGGAGTTGAAAGTCAGCCTCTATATGTTGAGCGTGAAACCTATTCAAAATCCTGGCTAATGGTCAGAGAAACGACGAAATAGCACTCAAATTTGAGAGTGTACAGTCGTCATCCAGATGGAGTGTGTGTACTCGGTATATCAAGTTGGTTTTCCACGATAATACCAAGTCTGTTCTCTTATGTTTAGTACTACTCTGCAACGCTCGATCGCATGTGAGGAGAACGTTGGTGGAAAGGCGGAGAAGGAGAACACGAGAGAGAAACTGGAAAATAAGAGAGGACGATTCTCGGCTGTTCTCATATGTGTTGACCTGTGCGTGAGAAACAGCCAATCTCGACTGATCAGAGCTTTTCCAAATCAAGAGAAGATTTCTCTAGGGGTTATAAATCGGTGAATTTATCATCATTCTCTTTCGCGGCGCTGTTGTCTATCTGGGAGTGAGATAACCGCTCTGAAGAATGACGAAATTTATCGATTTTTTTATGATCCCTGGATATGATCGCTGATGACTAGGGCGCCATGGACAAATGCGCCGAGATAATGTAATTGAAAAATGCGCCACGATTTTGCACCTGACGATCATACTTATGTTTCGTTGTTACTGCGCAAATGTCGAAAATGTACTAGACTGCCCTTGATCAAGCAAGGATAAATATTACATTGTATTGCATAGAATTGCAAAAATCTTCGAGGTTATGTTGCTCTTCTCCCGCATCCATTCTCTATGTAATGCTCTGCAATGCTGTGATCGCTTGTGCTAATGTCACCGGTCACGGGGTTCCTTTCTCGCTTCTCAACTCTTTATTCTCAAACATTTAGGTGCTCAACTTCTGCAAAAGGCAACACAATCGTTGTATGAGGCGAAGTTGTTCAGATTACCAGCCTGACCGAAGTATGAGAACCTGCAAAGAAATACGATAGATAAAGATAGTTAGAGTTTCTAAATGGGAAGTAAAGTATTCGAAGCAGTTGCCTCTGCGTTCAATAAACGATCGCTCCAAGGGGATTATATGTTTGCGAAACTCACTTCACTACTGCTTAAAAACCCTAAAGACGACAAGAAGCGCCAACCAAATGCGTTTCATGAACTGTTCTTTATTTCACAATCCAATATTGCTTCGATTTTTTGTATTTTTAGTTTATACAAATAAACAATTATGCAGTTTATCAAGAAAACAGATGTGGAGCTGTTAATGTTCTTGTGCTTGCAATTTGATCTAAGCCTAACCCAAATTGTGTTCTTACCTGATGCAGTTATTCAGCAATCCTTGCCACGCGTACCGTCCTTTGTGCAGATAGACCTTGTCCGTCTTCTCGTTTCCGGAATCCACAGGGAGTCGACAAATGTACTCTGGAACGGGGATAATATATGCCCACCAGATTTTCCTAAACGGTATCGAGTGCATTTCTTAATCGTTTAAAGAAGCCATAAACCGAGATTCAGGGTCTACAATTCTGAGAATATAGCGTTAATCAGCATGGTCGATAATAACTATTCCGAAATTTTCAGATTTTTAAAAAATATTCGAAGGGGTTGAAAGGTCCATCAAAGTTGAGGTGTTATTGGGACTGATACATCAATAATTGACCACGCCCCCTAAATTGGGAAATGTCGCCCTGAAACACACAACCAGGCACTGTGACAGGCGCTTTTAATAGACGGCGTCCGCGAAAAAGAACACGTTACTGTAAGTCAAAAGTTTGCCTGATAATTACGGTAGTTAACCTAAGATTGCAGGGATTTCCGTGCAGGACGCCATACAATCGACTAATATTTCTCCATTTATGGCTTCTTTAATTTCCATGGAGCAGAGGAATATAAAATGATGAAAATTGTTTCTGTCGATTTATGAACACAGGTCCATACTCTGGACTAGGGGTTCTAAAACGGTAATAAAGTGCATTTCTCATTTGTTGCTGAGCGGTTGTCTCTGTGAGGAATAGACAACCGCTCCGAGTGCATTAGACGAATGAAAAATGAAATTTACTGCAGATTTTAAATCCTGGTGCCTACTATCGATCCTGGTAGCATTTCATATCATCATAAAGATAATATTCTTTCCCTTGAGTTTCAAGTATGTTTCGATACTCGGATGTAAGTTCTTACGAGGTCGCTATTTTAATCGCAACGGAATCCACTTGAGAAAATTCCATTCAACAATCTCACTAGGTGTTCAAAATCTGTAAATTTGTCGTGATTCTTCTCCACTGAGCGGTTGTCTCATTCTCTCATAGGCAACTGCGCGACGGAGAAGAATGACGACAAAGTTACCGATTTTGAACCCCTAATCGGTAGCGAAGGGCATTTCTTATTCGTTTTATTTCCGTGAAGCTGTTGTCTCTACGTTTGACATACTGCAACCCCGAGTGGATTAGACGAATGAAAAAAGTGCAATTTACCGATTTAGAAACATACTCTCACAAGCAAACCACCGGAGGCCGCCGAGAAATTGGAACCATTCACTATGTGGGATGAAATTGGGTTGAAATATGAAAATTTTTAAGGTATTGAAAAAGTGGGGATATTGCCTGGTTTTCGAGATAGCATGACCCCGCTCGTTCAATACTCACCTACACTTTCGGAAGCGCAGTAGGTAGTGCGCTCGCCTTCCATTTTGAAGGCCCGGGTTCGAACCCCGCCCGCGACATTTCATTTTCGCATATTTTATTCGTGTGAGGCACTGCATGTACAGCAATATAACATTCGGGAAATCATCACATTATAGATTAAGATCTATACAGATCAAATCAGACGAGCTGGTGAAATTTCATAGTATAAATAAAGTTGATTTCCCTTCCTTCGGTTTCGGATGTGTTTCGACACTAGGATATCAGTTCCTGTAAGGCCGCTTTTTCAATGAGTATTCGACAAACTTCTGATTATTCCAATCAACAATCTAACCAACTAGGATTCTAAATCGGTAGTAAAGTGCATTTATCATTCGTACTAATCTCCGCGGAGCTGTTGTCTCTCCATGTGATAGACGACCGCTCCGATTGGATTAGACAAATGAAAAAAGCGATTTACTACAGATTTAAAAAAATCCTTGTTCCTATTCTCCATCCTAATGGTTTGGGAAATGTTTCAACTCTAAGATATAGGTTCTTGCGAGGCCGCTGTTTTAATCGTCTCATGGAATTTGTTTGAGAAAATAATAATCAACAATCTCACCAACCTTTCGTCGGGCAGCAATGCTCTTCAACGCATCGGAAGTTGCTCTCGCAATTGCTGTCCGACGAGCACTTGGCTGCTTTGGTCGACAATACTGCGGAGGTGTTCAGGCCGCAGACGACTGCGGTGAATCAAAATCATTGAACAAAATTATTTTAACTTATTCACCAACATGAAGATATATCAAGATGAATTTATGCCGCACAGGACTTTTAAAATGAATGAACGCACCAATAGACGAATTCGAGGGCTTCTGGTCCCTCAACTGGGTGGGAACGGCGTTTACACATCGTGTCTCACACTTGGAAGCACTATTGAATCGGTTCGAGTTTCCTCCGCAGCCGAGGAAGTAGAATGTTTGGCAGCGGCCTAAATTCTAGTCAATGGTTTGAAGAACGAACAGTCTATTTGGTCAATGTGCAAAATATAGTGGGTGTACTGGGCAATTCTCACAATCAGACAATGAAACATCGTTTTCTCTCCCTATACTCTCAGACGAGAGGCGCTATGTTCCAGTGTCTACTGACAAATGTCTGGGTAAATTATCCGCAGAATTGTCTGGGACGCCCACCATAGAGCAAAATAAATATTGAGCATACCTGACTTCTTGTCGTAGAAATACTTCATCCCGGGTGTCGCGGAATCGCATCGCTCGCCCTTGTCTCGGGTGTCCGAGCAAGCTTGCACTATCATTGCATTACATCATATCGTTGTAATGGTGGTAAAACTTACCGCTGAACAAAGCTGCGAACAACATCAAACAGGTAGAGAGATGCATCATCTAAATAGTGAGAGAAGTGTGTTCTGATGAGAAAAGTAATCAATCGAAGTCTTTCCGGAATAACGTCTAGAGAGAACGGTTGAGAAGATACTTATAAAACTAACAAACAATAGAGGGACGATAAAAAGATCCAGAAGGTTATTGTCGAACACTTTGAATGCCAAGAGTATATGTGGGCAGTGCAGGGCAAACAGTGTAGAGGAATACGAACCGAGGATAGGAACAGGTTCCATGCAAAGGTCAACCTTAGTGAAGAGAAAGTTCTACCGCCGAATCTCTCCTCTTTCTTATGGTTTCTCATTGAGCAATGGCCATTCATGAAAGCGCTATCTTTATGACAAGATGAATGTAAGAACGTGTCAAGAAATGACAATCATTTTACGTGTCGAACACCTTGACAATTCGAGTTATTGTTTCATTTATTTGTTTTGTTATATTTCTAATTGACGGATGTTGTTGGCGTGCGACTACGAAATTCGAACAAAAGAAAAACAATTAAGTGTACCGTTCTGAAAATGAGTGAAATAATATGCTAAATATACTGTAGCAGAGCCACTAATGAAAACGAAATATTAATCAGAGAAGGACACATCCGAACACAGCGCTTTATAAACGGACAACAGTGACAGTGCAGTGTTATTTTGCTATCAATCGTCATTAAAAAATTTGTTGAAACATCGCAGTTCACCCTACATTTCGAAAGGCTGCGCTTAAAATAATGGCATAGTCAAATGAGGAGGCATCGGGGAGGCAATGAATAGAGTGATTTTTTTTACTAATTGCATGCTGAATTACGAAAGCCACTAAGTATAACTTTGAATAAATAAAATTGTATCCAGGTTGCCATCGCTCCTGAAGTACTGCCATTGGAATATGTGGCGAGACTCGCGCCGTTTGTGATCGGCGAAGAGGACACACAGGCATCAGCGGAAGAAGTAAATTTTTACTACTGTTGAATGTATCGCACGCTTATGCCAAAGAGTATATATATATTTGGTTGG
>JACMIF010004108.1:0-12963 GCA_014805445.1 Diplogasteroides magnus | reverse complement strand
ATGTTCGGAGCGCACTGGTGGAATATGTCTGATGAAGACTGGAAGACAGCCCTCAATCATCACGCCCCGCGTTGACATGATAAATGAATTGAATTGAATTTCAGCAGGGACTTCAAATGGCCTGCGTATTCCAACAGCGAATGCCATTCCGGGATCCATGCAACTAGTGAATCACAGAGGTATCATCAAACGTGAGTCGATGCTCGAGAAGTTCATTCGCCAATACACGTATGCACTCTATCATGGACCGAAGCTGCACAAAAGGGGATGGATCGAAGGTTGGAATTGCACTCGATTCGTTGGAAAGGCGAGCGGCCATGATTTGGAAGTGCTCGGACAGTGCACTTTGAAAGTGCAGCTGAGGGAAGGATCGGGCGGTATTCGCGTGCCTTTCGTTGTGTGTAAGGAGACTTATGCGATGCGACAGTCGGGGGTAAAAGATGAGGTCATCCTCGGCATGGATGTGATGCATGTGAAGAGCAGTGACAACGATGCAACCTCGATTACCATTTATCTACCACACTCGTGAAGCCCTTCTTGGTTACTAGGGGTTGAAAATCGGTAGATTTGTCGTCATTCCTCTACGCCGCGAGGTCGTCTCATTCTCTCACGACCACCGCGCAGCTGCGAAGAACGACGACACATTTACAGATTTTGAATCCCCTGATGGTTACCACTTTAAGGGTTATTTTCGGTGGCACTTTATATGCGAAGATATACCCTATGTGAATAATAACCCATAAAGTAGTTAAAATGCCAACGTTAAGCCATGCCATTCAATTCCTGTATTGATACTGTTCTCTATTGTCTTACATTGTCTGTTCCCCCAAAATGGTACCGAAACCAATTAGCATACATCTCAAATGTCGATAAAGAGACTCAAATAAGCGCCTAGCAATAGCACCAAACATCTGATGTGGCAGGGGCCATGCTACAAAGTCTTACCTAATATGATCACTCATATTCCTTTTCTTTCATATACCCAACTATCTACTATGCGGCTACCGTCATATATCCCCTCATAATTATTTTCTTTAACATAGTACCTAATTATCTACTATGCAACTACCGTGGAAGGCAGCAGCAAAAGTCGTCACAGCTCTTACTTCAACCGCTGGAATATGTGCAACTGCAGGTACGTGAACAATTGACGAGGAGCCCAAAATATTCACTTTTTGACAGTCTCGGTAGGGAGTTGACTCCCTTGACTGAGTACTCTTTGAGCGAGGCAGCGGATTTCTTTGACTAAGTAGTCAGGGTATTAGCTCTCTCACTCAGATTCATTCCCAGTCTTTTGACCAGTCAGTCAACTTAGTCGAGATTTTCCCTAATTCTAACCTCACCAATTTCACTAACTCGTAGGAGTGGTTATCTCCCACTTCGCTAAACAACCGTTCAAAGGTGATTAGATATGTAGTTTAGCCCTAGTTGATACTACTCACAGTAATTAAAATGCACTAGTCAATTGCTTTCAGCTGTGATGAGTGAAGAAGAGAGAAGTCAGCTTCTGAAAGACGCGTGGACGAATCTGCGTCCATACAACTTTCGCAAGTCTGATAACGATGTTTATCCGACGAGATTGTTCGTCGAACGAAATATCGAGGGATTTTGGCAGAAAGTACTGCTGGACACGGGAGCGGAAATGAGCATAATCTCTTCTCATCTTCTTGAGAGGATTCAGAAGAAGACTGGGTTGACGGTGGATATTGACAGGAGTTATGAAGTCACAGTCGGCGTGTCGGGCAATCCCGTGGTTGCTGAAGGCCTATGCGTATTGAATGTCTGGCTGGATGGTCGATGGAAGAAAGTGGGATTCTATGTTGACAATTCGTCCAAGGATTATGCAATATTAGGCATGAATGTACTCAAAGCAAAGATTGAATACGAGTTGCCTGTATCTTATGAATAGTAAATATTTGCCAAGCTCCTAATGATAAAAGCTACGAACATTTGAGTAAGGTTATGGCAAAAAGCAAGTGCTGCAATATTTTTGCGGTGAGCTCGCAAATGTAAAAATATTCACTCTGGTTATTTGTCACAGAAGCAATCAATGTTGTGTAAGAAGATGATTTAAACAAATTTTTCGTCCTTGCAAGAAGTTTTGGCAAACAAAGTCAAATACTAACAGTTTTGACGATTTTTCCGTTTGTTTTTTCCATTGCCTTCTGCATGGCTGATTCTGGCCTCGTTGAGTCGATAAACCACAGAAAGAGTTGGCCTAAAATCAAAGTTTCTCCTTTTCTTGATTTTCTGCAAAACATATTCTTCTCCTACAGCATGAAGATCACTGCAGGTTTTAGTGAAAAATCAGGAGAAGGAGAAACTTTGATTTCATAGATATTTGCATTCTCGATCTCACCAAAGCCAAGAATGGGAACAATCCTTTGTGATATTTCAATTGAAATGTAAGCATTGCAATTGCAAAAGCAATGTAAATTCCAATTGCTTTAGGTTCTTGGGATCTTGACGTGTTATTCGAATCGCCTCGTACAATATGCGGATATTTAAATACTGATATTATTGTGGAAAACGGAATTGATAAATTCCATGTCTCCAGTTGATTATCCGAATTTATTAAGGATTCTTGAAACATATCTGAATGTCAATGTGACCATAAGGTTTTTATCGTTATTTCGGTTGATACATGTTCATTGTGTTCAACATGAATTTAAAAATCAAGTTTAAAACGAGTTCCGCATAAGAGCGGTAATGGCTGAACAGGGGGGTGGCACAGTAGTCAGAAAGAAGTAAATCGAAAGAGGACATCAAATTAAGCAACTTTTGTGCTGGAAGTTTTTCTGGAACCTCAAAATAAATTCGCAAAAGATGTTTGTCCCCGGCGGGATTCGAACCCGGGCCTTCGGATTACTAACGACTTTTATTTGCCGGACCGATTTTGCACATGTTCGACACACCTCCAGAGCGGATTTTAAAAGCCTATCCGACGTGAAATTGCTCGAACAATTTAATGGTTTATGAAAGAGGGCGCACATTTTCGCTTTTCCGTTAGAAAAATGAGAAAGACGCTCAAATTTGAACCCCAAAAAACAGAAAAATCGCTATAACTCTCTTAGTTTTCCAGATACGAGAAAATGTCAAGAGTGCTTTTTTGCATAACTTTTCATTCTCTATCGAATGGTATATAACATTTGGCCGAAAAATCAAAAATGAAAATTTTTATTTTTTATATTTTTATTTTCACAAATCGCCTAATTCAAACATTAAAAATCTGAAATCGCGGTTGAAGTGTATCACTCCCAAGGTGAGTTCACAGAAAAAAATTCTGATTTTTCAGACTACTGTGCCACCCCCCTGCTCGGTTATACACGGAACTCGTTTTAAATAAAAGCAAAATAAGAATAACGCCATTCCAGGCCGACGAGCAAACGCTGTCAGTGATTGTCGTGAGTAATCGACTTCTGTCGGGGGTCAACACTGTAGCGAACATCCTGCTGTACGGGTGAGCTTTTGCATTTCGCCGGTTAAAGACAAGGAACACGTTGATTATCCGCAGGGAAGATAACATCGCCACAATTGGCAATTTGACCATAATAGCGCACACATCACGATAAAATACTTTCATTAAATTTTTAAATAAATTTGCGCATTTTGAAATTTGCTTCAAAATTGACACAAAACAAATGAAAGGGTCGAAGATCCAATAGCATATCCTTATAGCTGGCATAAAAAATTGTACTACAAATATGAAAAACATCAAAAGCATTTTCCAGGTGGAAGTACGAAGAGCTTCGTCTGGCCATGATTCAGTTCATAACGTGCAAGAATACAAGGAAACGGCGATCACTTAGGTTAGAGTAGAATATCATTTTAAAATGTTTTAAAATGTTCATATTAAAATTGTTTTCCAATAATATTTCTTAATAAGAAAGTTTAACAACATTTAAAATTTCAGAGCGAATACAATCCTCATCAACGATGGGACAAAACGGACTGCTTCTGTAATCAGAAGTGCTACTCAAATGAAAGAACTGTCAGAAGCAGAATCACTGATCGAAACGCCGGGTGGAGATGTTTATCTTTAATATTTTTTGTTATTTCTATTAAAATTCTTCTTGTATTCATTTTGTCCACATACTCGACGGAATGAGAATATGACGATTGGTTTACATTTCGCACAAAATATTATATTTGAGAATTGTCATGTATGTTTCTACGCTGTACTTTATCGTTTTACTTATTGTATAGTTAATAGGGTGCGAGTAATGAGTCACCACTAAGAATGAGTACTCTGTCATTTCTTAGTGAGCACTCATTTACTGATGAGTACTCATTCCGCGCGGTCGTGAGTACTCATTAGTTAATGAGTACTCATTAAGGATTGGCATGTGCATATTTCTGAGGCGTATTTTACAAGAAAAACGAAATTTCATCTTGGCAAATAGCTTTTGGCATGCACTAAATGCGAAAAAAAACATTTATTCATGATACAATATAGTATTCGTAATCCTTAATGAGTACTCATTAACTAATGAGTACTCACGACCGCGCGGAATGAGTACTCATCAGTAAATGAGTACTCGTTAACGCCGCGCTAAATGGGAAAATGAAGTGAGCACTCATGATCCTTTCCCATTACTCGCACCCTAATAGTTAATGATGCAGGCGTATATATTTCTGTTGCACTTATAAAAAATGAATGAAACGGTTTTTTCGTTCAAACATTCGATAAAAGAACGGCCGCTTTTGATCATTTCCAGTGTATATGTCGTCTGCATCGCTATGACAGCTACCTCACAATGAAAAAGACAACGAATTTCTCATTGTTAAAGTGTGAAGTTGGAAGGTGGATCGCAAAGTAATAATGATCTGGTTCATCCTCTCTGGCGTATCCATGATTGCGAGAATGTTGTTTTGTCAAATCGCTCGTTCGGCGTCGTCTTCTGCAATAGTGTCATCCCTGAGTTCTCTCGGGCACAGGTCTGACAACGACGAATTAGAAAAAAACCTAACGAGCGTACTGGTTATATTGTACTGTTCCGTTAGATAGCTTATGTAATACATAGAGGAGCACATTACACACACGTAATGTAATGCTTCCGGAACTTCCCTGAAAGTATTTACTTTGATTCCCAATGCACAGCTGCCTTAATCCGAACGGCAAACAACCGTTCCTGTATCATTAACGATCATTTTTCTCTTTCATTTACGTCACTGAAACCATTCAATGGAGCAATCAATCTCTTCATTATCGCTAATCCCCTAGGCAAAGCAGCTTACGTTCAGAACTGACCCCCCTCTATTGAATTGCTCAGCTTCATATTGAAGCACTCATTCGTCCATTTCATACTTTTTCAATGCTCGTGATCAAAAAGCCTCCGGCATGAATGTTTACGATGTTTATTGAAATTTGTTGATTCCTTATCATGAACACATGCTTAGAAATCATCACTCTTATCAGAGCAAAGGTTATTGAGCCATTAAATTTCACATCGAATTGTGTCAACTGGGTACCGCGTGTGGCTGGCAGTTTGTATGCGAACTCGGTTAAGTTTTACTGACCCTATAGCTGGAATTTTGGCTCCGTGAAACTTATCCAATATCGCATACAAACTGCCAACCCTAGTGCCGCGCGTGGGAGGGATCCCGGAATTCCCGGTGAGGATTGAAATAGACCGCCGACACGCGTGGGAAAATGAAAAGAAGAGGATTCCCCCGTGGGAGCGGACTCACGAGTCTACGTGACGACTCAAGCGGTTTTAGTTTTTTTTGCGAAATTAGATACGGAATAGTTCAGTGTTCTCATAACGCTTCCTAACCGAACTGATATAACTATTCCGCTCAGTACGTTTTTGTTCGACTGTCTCACTTATTTTCATATGCTATTTCGTCGTTTCTCTGACCTCCGCAGTTGTTTTTGGACATGTTTCAACTACGAGATATATAGACAAGAGCAACTGTTATGTTGGAATGCATAATAAGTCATTATTCTATATTTATTATTATTTGAATTTTGGTGAATTTACCTGTAAATGAGGTAACGAGATTCGTTTCACAATCGAACCTCATTTCCTCCTCATCTCTATTCGTAGCTGCTATTCCAAAGTAATTAGATACATTCTCTGCTATGATGGAGAAATGGGAGATTGTAATATTCTCACACAAACTCCATATTCACACATCGAGAACTATTTTACTACTTCCTAGCTCATAGAACCCTTCATTCTCCCTTTCAAGTTTGCAATTGTCCTGGCATTTCAGTCACCTGAGCTTTCAAACGCTGAGAGACAACTGCTCCAGGAAGAATTTTCATAAACTCATAGTAGGGTTGGTTACTCATTCTCTCTCGCTCCTCATAGTCAAGACGTCCGAAAGAGTGGAGGCATAATTATGATGCATTCTGGTTCCAACTACGATACCCATCTATAATAAAAGCTATTATCACGAAGTGTAGGTCAGAATATCGTTCCTTCATTTCAATCTTACCCGTTATTTAATCGTCTCTTCTTTGCTGTCCACGTCGCCACTCTCAGCATTCCGCTATTCATGCAAATGACACCTTGCATATTTGCACTAGAGCAGTTGATGTTCTCAACTTGCCCTTTGCTGTCTCCACTACTTCGTACAACTGCAGCCAATCTCATTTATTGACCACCAACGTCCACTCTGATATTGCTAATTTCATGGCACTCGCTTAGCAGAACCACTAGAGTTTTTTCTCGCATCTGTGGAATTCACGATCGTGTTCTTCGTGTCGCATGTTTGCGGATGTTAGTGTTAGTGTGAGCAGGAAATGAAAGGCTTTCGAGAATCGGCTACAAATATTCGAAAATGTAGCTTCTGAAACTCATGTGGGCGCTGATGACAATATCTGCATAGCGTTGCACAATTCCTATTTGAGTCGGCAGTTTGTGTGAAAATTCGGATATGTTTCATTGATCCTATATCCGGAAGGCTCTCGTGAAACATAATCAGTCCCGCACACAACATGTCGCCCCAAGTTCCCACCCTCAGTAGTGATTAGTGAAGGACAAGGCGAATCCGTTAGTGAATGGATTTTTCACTTCGCACCGGCGTCTTTCATTGTCCGGTTGTCTCTATACCGCAGAGACGACCGCTAAGAATGAACATAGGGGGTTGGTTAATGGCGATCCTTTTGCTAACGAAATCGCGAATACCCAGACGTGTAACCTCATTCCGAACTATAAACGGACAGTAATAGACGCACGTGAAATCATCCTTTGCTAACGGAATCGACTGGCCCACGCTAGTAGTTATTCCAAATGCCATCCATGACTTTTGCGATTGATCTTACAA
This sequence comes from Diplogasteroides magnus, assembly GCA_014805445.1. Classification (NCBI taxonomy): domain Eukaryota; kingdom Metazoa; phylum Nematoda; class Chromadorea; order Rhabditida; family Diplogasteroididae; genus Diplogasteroides; species Diplogasteroides magnus. The sequence goes on along the minus strand of JACMIF010004108.1, from coordinate 5,688 downwards.
CTAGCACGGTCAAAAGCTCTAAAGCGCACAAACGATCGAACACATGCCGCTAATTGAGACGGACGAGAAAAGACTGTATGCCAATGAGAGAGTGCAGCGAGGCTGAAGTAGTTCCCTCCCTCTGCATAGCGTGGGCCATCGTGAATAGTGCCTGAAAATGCCATCTGCTCAGTCCCTGAACAAATTTCTTGACGACTTTCTTTTGTGATGCTAACAATTGGCTTAGAATCGGTTGGCCCCTCACAGCCGATTGAGGAAATGAGGAAGCGAAACGGATATCACAAATGGGAGAGGTGCTTGTTTAGCTGCTCCGAACCGCATTCGTTCCTTCTGCATTAGTCTAATCTCATGCCTCTAATCCCTTTTGGATCTCCCCCCCTTTGTTGACGTTTTCATCCGTCCTCCCCTTCGAGAATTGCATTTTAGACACGGAAATTCACCGAAATCGCCATTGCTTTGATTCTTTTGGCAGAAAAACTCGTCGCGCTCCATCAATATATATTTCTTTGCTATGTACATACAGTCAATATCTTTTCGTGCGAACATGCGTATGATGTAAAATATGTTTCCCTGATGCGCAATTCAAATAACGAGTGATTGGGACTTGACTTGAGTACACAGCTGTTGCGAAACATAAAAAAGGCGTTCTGTATCAATGCGTTTGTCAAAGTAACCGGACGTGATGTTTATCAATGAAGTTGATGTGAAACGTATTTCGCCCACCTTTAATTCTTTCATCTTCATGACGGCGCAATTGTCCATATTACTCGCGTTTCAATCGTTCTCTTCTTTCGATGGAGAACGATTCCGAAACGGAGCTGCGCTACCTCGAGCAGTCCGTCACCTTCCTCCTCATCAGATTCATCATCTCTTGTTGTGCCTTGACGGGTTAGTGAATCCCACAACGTTTTCCAGGTTACGGTAGCGAATTTTAGAATTCAGGCAACGTCATTATCATCACCACAATCCTGCGATCGCGAAGGCTGTGCGCCAGGTCGTACAATATTCTCATAGTGCAACTGGCTGCATCGGACATGATCATTGGTATTTATCTTAATGTTTAAAATATTTTTGGTTGTTTATGATTATAGGCTATTACAAGTAGGGAACCCCCAAGTTTATCGTTTATCATTACTCTGTAACATACATATTTCAGGCGTCGGACTGCTTATCCGCGTGATTTCCACAATCTTCCAAAGGCTGAATCCGTTCCATGAACATACTCAGGCAATTTATTCAACCGAACAACATTTGATGGGTTTGCTTAGCGTTGACAGGGTTACTTAACATTTCCAACTGAAGAAGCAAATTATTGTATTTTTTCTGATTTAACAACGCACGAGGTCGTGTCAAACGACCTTAAAATAGTTTGCGATGTTTTATGTTTGGTATGGAACACATGCATCAACATCTCAAGGTTAACGGGCATTGAAGGTTCATACATGCGTATTGTACCGTAACCATTTAATAAGGTCACTTAAAATCAGAAATGCAAGTTTCTTCACGATGAGACAGATCATGCAGGCATACTGCGTCTCCGTTGCCTCCATCTCCGTCTTCGGAATGCAGTTCAGCGAGTTGACTGTGTTAATGATTGCTGTGGATAGGATGATAGCCATTCGGCAGCCAATCAAATACAAGAAGAAGGTGAGCTGACATTTTAAGAGTCAACTGCCGATGCAACTATTATTTATTCCAATGGAACTGTTGCTCAGATTTCATCTAAAAAGTCCGTGTGAAACATATGTGCCTCAAGGTCAGAAAAACGACGAAAAAGCACGCAAAAATGAGAGAGGCACAGCTCTGTCGACAGTTTAAACTGTCAAGATAGTTTTTTTCCTGAGGTCTCGTGATTCCGTTTGTCACACGCACCGCATTCAGGACTAGTCTTGGCAGAGTGAATCCCAAAGTGCATTACATCTCTCTGCGCCCATCCGCGCTGTCGTCTCTGGCGCATAGACACGACCTCGCGAAAGAGAACACAGACAGATGGAATTTGCTATGGGATTCATTCTCTAACATTGTTCAGGACCCTTTCTGGTATCCTCTTCGCTGCTTCATCGCCTGCGCGTTCCTTGCAGGAGTGGGAGTTGCGAGACTGTATCTAGCGGCGGATCTGCATCAACCCATCTCGGTAACCATTTTGCATCACATGTTCAATTTAATAATTAGTCATAACAGCTACGAATTCGTTGACAACAACCGAATAAATATTGCGCACAAGTTTATTGCAGGCGCGAAACACACAAATATTTTAGTTCATCGTGATGATATCACAAAACTTGTTAAGTGAAAGGATGCAACGTCACTAGGGTTGTTGGCAGAACGATTAATTTATGGGTTAAGCTTCACAGAAGGTATATCTTCAATTGTAAGGCAGCATTGAAACATATATCAAAAGATAGAAAAACTACATGGTCATTTATGTGAATCGTGTTCATTATGGAGCAAATGTATTCCAGGTCTGCACACTCTCCGCCTCTGATGTTCGTGGCTACACTGCGTACTGGACGGTATTCATTAGTCTGTGCTTCTCGGCAATATTTGGTAACAACTCATTTCTTGGTTAAGAACTCAATAAACACATCACAATAATATTTTAAAATCGCCTTTTTCAGCTTTGTACGGCTACACGGCGTTTCTCGTCCACAACAAGACCATAAAGGTGAAACTTACTTTCGCTTGTAAATATCGCTTGTCGCATGAGCTGCTAACTGGCTGATCACTAAACGTCTAACGAGTGAAAGGGAGAGAAAAATCATACAATTCGCGGCTTTTGTTATTTTTCATGCTGCCGAGAGAGAGTGCAGATATTTTTAAAACTTAAATTCATCAATATGTTTATCATTTAGAGACCTTTGGGAGACGGTTCCAAAATATCCAATTACCGTAACCCTCTTCAGATGGAGTGTTCCCGCGAGAAGAAGGTCTTCGTCACAATCGCTGCCGTTTTGTCCTCCAACTTCATATGCTACATTTGCCCGAATATCGCTCTACTTACCGCGATGATGCTTCGCGTAAGAACGTTTTTCGAGTATTTATTCGATTATTTGTAATTGTTCAACGGAGATTAATGAACGCCCATTACTTACCTTTTCCATGGATATTGTTTAATGAACGGGTGAAGCATAAATATTTGAGATTTTTATTCACTCACAAAACTTCACATTCTGAAAAAATGTTGATCTTTAGGCCGACGACGAGGTCATATCGCTCATGATTCTCATATACGGAGTCGCATCGGGCATCAATGCAGCCACAAACATTCTGCTCTACGGGTGAGCTAAAATTGCATACTTTTTTCATACCTTGTCCCGGCCATTCAAACCAACGTGCAGTCTAGAATATTTTTGACATTTTTCATGTTTTATGAGTGCATTCAGTTGGAAGTACAACGATCTCCGTGTCGCTATGCTGAAACTCTTCGGGATTAAAAAGACGAAAGAGAAGAGATCGGCGAAGTGAGAACAATTTGAATATAGAATAATTCATGAGTGAAAACAGCATGTACCATAGACATTTAAGCCATAGTGATCGTACTGACCGATATGCTCTGGTTTATATAATTATTAGCGCACAAATATACATGACACGGTGCCACTCCCATATCACAAATGTGGATTACGTGGGAAAATGTTTTCGTCAGATACAATTCCAATATTTTCCAGAGCCGATGTCGTTTTGCTCGACGAGTGTTCTGCCTCAGTGTTGGAGAAGGATGTTCACTTATGAGATTTCTCTTACAAATATAATACGCCTCTTTCATAAATATATTTTAGGATATTGTTTGTTTATTCATAATATTTTGTTGTCTCTTGATAATGTGATTATTACCCGTACGAGTATTCAAATGTTCAGAAATTATTATTCATTTGTGTTTATTTACACATCATAGCAGTTACTTTAATAATAAACAACAATTAGATATACTCGGAATAAAAATATGCATATCTTGTAATTTTCCCATGCAATATCTTATTCACACTTCATCATTTCGATACTGGCAGGCCATGCCACTAGTAAGACCTCTTTGAAAATCAAACTTCAATCAATATTTTTCATTCGCTAACGTCAGTTCCTTCACCGGCCATTCTCCATTCTCGTTCCATGTCATGGATGCTCTGCCAGCTGAGCTTTTGACCATGATCGTAGTGTACCTAAAGCTGCGCGATTTAGTTGTCCTAACTAAAACGAGCAAGCGCCTTCACAATTTCATCGAGTATAACAAGATCAGTTTATTCAATAGAGAAGCCGATATTGCTATTTTAACCAAAGAGATTTCACTTGACGTGGTTGTGAGATACCAAAAAGAACGCCGAATTCACGATTTTAGTTTCAATTACGAAAATTTTTTTTTTTTCCCAGCTGGGGGAACAACGATTCCTTGGATGATTGCCCGATCCTGCAATGAAATGCAAATATGTCACTTTCAGCGAAATACATTGTGCAAATAAGTCAAAGAGCTGTGAGCATTTGTTCCTACGTTCTTTCACAATCAGCTACTGTCTTGTGTACTTCACAAATACCGCATCCCGCATTAGTCTAACGATCATGAATGGTCTGAGCCTCCGGGATGGTAAGATGTCATCACAGTTGGTTAGAGAACTAGACCCAATCATGAATAGAGTAACCTCACTAACTTTACTACACACCTATGGCTCTGCTAAGCAATTGCGCATGGTCCTTGGAAGAAAACCTATCGTAAAAATTCAAAGTGGCCACATCTGTCGATCAATGCAACGTCGAAGTTGCAACATTTTCGCTATTTCTAACGCTCATTTTAGACAAATTCTGGATTAACGCCCATTTGTTCTGACGAAATAAATTTTCAAAGTTATGCGCAGTTTTTTTTGCAGATTTCGATTATAGATTTCCGAAATTGAAGAAGAAAACGAAATCGAGGACATTCGGAGCTAAGAGGATGCAAACAGCCGTCGTAGATATTTTGTATTTTATTTATGGAGACTTTGTTCAACTGTTTTTTTTATCGAGCCACATTGATTTTAAAGTATGATTATCACGTGGTCTACGAGAGAAACAACATTTACATGGTGATCCTGGTACAGAAAAAGTCAAACATTTTCTAAAAATAGGCGGTAAAATTTTTCAATAAGTATACTCGTAAATAAAATTTTTGAAAGTATCCTCATATTTTTAGCCATCGTATTTTCGGATAAATCGATTTTTGTTGTTTTCCTGAACCAATTTTAACTTCGTTCAACCTCAACACCTCGTGCCCAATTTTTTCCACAATTTTTTCCGTTGTGTCTGCGAACTATGTTGCACCTAAGAGCAACCAGGACTTTCATATCTCAAAACAGCATCAGAAAATGCCATTTTGCGATAGGGTTCATTGTCACATAATTGGATTTAAAAAATATAGTTTGTTCTAAGACTGGTGCGTTTTATTAAACATTCTTGTAGCCCTTGAAATTCTGGTCATTTCGAGCCCTCAGATGTTGCTGGATGAGCGGTGCGTAAGGAGTTATGATTTTCTGAATCTTAGCGATTTGTCAAAAATGTCAAAATTCCAGATATTTCGGCTTTTGTATCTCTCCCCCCATACGATTCCAGACAAACTTCCTTCACAAAAGTTTCTTGTTTTGAGGTCCTCTTTCAATTTTGGTACTAAAAAGTGGGGGTCATGTTAGTGACTGAAAGTCCGTTTTTGGACATAGCCGAAAAATC
>JACMIF010004107.1:0-12963 GCA_014805445.1 Diplogasteroides magnus | reverse complement strand
CATTGCCATTTTCGCAAAACTGTTTCTCAATTAATTTCAAGAAAACAGAGGGTTGTTTAGAAGTCCTGTTACACTTATTGTATAAACCTATGTCCATGCCTTGAGAACGACCACTTGTTCGTTCTCCTCTAGCTGGGAACGAGGAGAATTGAATTAGTAAACTTCCAGGGCACCTATAAGGTCATGAGTTATTGAATTCAAATTTTTCCACGAATACAAATCGGGCGAACTTAATTTTTTGGATATAGCTAGATGACAGATATGTGCATTGAATGACTTGGAGAGATTTCGTCAACTTCGTATATACCTTTTTTCTGATGTGAATTTTCAAAATGTGAGTATGAGTGACTTACAGTTATGTAGATTTTTCAACACCGTTTTCGGCAAAGTTTGATCCCTAGCTCCACCTACTTCTATGATTTTTGTTCATCCACCAGTTAATACGTAGCACTATATAGCATAAGATTTAAATTGAAACACAGGCGAAAATGATCAGCCAACTCAACAGTGCCATTTTTGATCGAAAATTCGTCTTTGAGACTTTCTCTTGCCTATTCAAAGAGGAGTGCTCAGACAAAAACATGTCGTGGTTACAGTATCAAGTCCAATTACCATCCTCATTTAGTGATAGAAATAGACGTCACGAATGAACGAAATGGCTTCCAGTTAATTTTATCATGCGGCCACGTTTTTCAACGAATGGTGCGGCCCCACCATGAAAAACCCATAGTTGTGTATTTTTCGAAATATAGATTCTCTTATGCAGTGAGCCTGGTACTAGAAACTCTAGGGAATAAATCCCACACAGGGAGTATGCACCTGCTTTATCAATGAATTTGTTTAAAATTGTTAATTGTGTTGATCTATGGTGACGAACCGATGACTTTGTGAGGCAATAACTTCCCTGTATTCCAATTTTGTTCACTATCAGACTACTCTTGCGAAAGAGGATTGTGGCCTTATTAACCTCCATGACTGGCATTGTTTTCCCATCATTTGCATTCCTGTTGCAGTACAAAATACAGAAACCTTCAAAAATGGTGTCAAAATGATGTTGGATCTTGGATCCCTACCAAAGAACGAGAGGGAATCAATTGATGGCGTTCAGCATGGTTCAAGAACGACTAGCGGAGGCAAAAGTACCCCTAGTACGATACTTCCTTTATTTCTGTCGGCATCCCCCGCTTTGAGATTTTTGTTTGACAAAAAAAAGTAGAAACCGGAACGCAGAGCAAATCGGCCACATTTTTGGTCATATTTCGGTTCACAGGCATCGCACCGGGATGTCAGACCCACCATTCGAAAGCTAATTTCTGGCGCTATTTTTGATGGGTTTCACGACTTCCAACTCCCTCTTGAAGCTGAGATCTCGAAAAGGGATGCGCGCGTAGGGGTCAAGTGAAACCATATCAGCGCAGCGCTTCGCGCTGTGCGCAATTATTCGCCAGACCTTATCAACTCAATGCCATTTTGACTGAGGAAAATATGATATTGATATTACTGCTGACTATAGGAATATCTACTAATATAATAAAGCGCTAGTGACTCCTTATCTGTCTGGCTGGCTGTGTATGTCTGTTTGCCACGTATGCTAGGCTTATGCTAAGCTTAGATATCGATCGGTTGGGGAAGTGGATAGGGTTATGGTATTTATGTTTGAGGTTACGGTACTTATGCTGCTTAGGATTACGGTACTTATGCTAAGCTTATGCTAGGATTCAGATTACGGTACTTATGCTAAGCTTATGCTAGGCTTACGGATACGGTACTTATGCTTGGCTTATTCTATGCTTATTTCAAACCAACAGTTACCCGTCGCGTAAGCGACGGGGTACCAATCTAGCATGCAAATAAGGAACGTCTCGATCACGGATTCAAATTTGGGATGTTTTATTGGACTCACAACAGAGAAGAATTGCGACCGAAATCCTATGACTAATCGAAGACTGCCATTAATCCCTCGGAGCATATGCTTTGATACGAATAAATTGTATTGTATTGTATACTAATGTTGAAACTAATAAGAGTGGAATGATTCCACTGGAATCATTCCAGTGTTGGAGCAACTTCTCCGCAGCCGTGGATTAGGCGTGGATTTGCCGTTGACGCACTTTCGGTTTTACGCGCGGAAATTAAATTTTCTACCCCAGTTCCCTTTAAACTTTGATCCACCCATGTTTGTCATCTTTTTCAAGCATTTTCGCCTTTCTCTTGAACAGTGACAGTGATCGTTGAGATGTCGTTTACTTCCGTCTCTCTTGACGCGCCGTACGAGGAGCCTCGACTGCTCTCTACACAACACGGAATCTTCGACGTGCGATCATCGGCATCCATATTCAGTCAGTTTTTTGAGCTTTTTGTAAGACTTTAGCTACTAGCAAGAGAAGGGTACTGCCTATAACTTTCCAAACAAACTATATTATAGTTGCTCCTTAAATATGCCCGCTATTTTTCTGTTCATTTCAAGGTACTTCAGGAGATGTAGTTGAAGAGGAGCAAGGATCGCCCAAGCGACCTCGTCTCGACACTATCACCATCATCGCTGATGCCAACGAGAAACAGCTTCTCCTTGCTGCTGAAGTATATCCTGATGGTTTGTTCCAGGAGAGAATACCTTTCAGGAGTCAGTATCTCTCTTCCAATTGGATCCGAAGATGAAGTCTCTCTCATCGACTACCATTGATGGTGAGAGCAGATTGAATGAATTCTCATTGATTGAGTTCTTAGAAGCATCCATAATCGGAGCGTGCGTTCTGGACGATAGCCAACTGGCCATGGTCGTCACCTCGAAGTTTGTTTTTGCTCAACCTTTCGTTCTATAGTATGGTTTTCAGCGGAATCGTCATGATCTACTCGATGGCTGAGAAGGCTTCACTCATTCAAATGGTAAGTAAGAAACAATGACATTGTGGGCTGTACGATACCGTAGAGCGTCCCTTACAACATAAATGAGTCTCAAATGGTGGATTCTTATAGGATTTCTCGGACGATCGTCAATGGTGCAAGTGTCCCGTGCAATGTATAGTGCAGAATGATGTGGCTACCGTATTCGGGCAGTCGGATACTGGGTCAGTTGGGCTATGCCGTTGTCTAACTTTGTGATTGTTCCAGAATGGCATTTCGCTTCGATCTTCGCAACTTCTCTGCCATGAAGTCCCTCAATACTGGACCAGAACTAGTGGAATATGTGCAACAGGTTATTATGATGACAAATTGAAGAAACCGTTCAATCTTTAGAGTGGCAGCACACACAAGAACGAGAAGTTGAAGGAAACATTTGCTCACGTGAGATTTGTGATGTTTATCCATGCCCCGAATGCCATTTACAGTTCATTCTACTATCACATGGATCAATTGTTGGAGTGACTGTGAAGGGTTCATTGATGGAAGTAACAAGACCTGTCAGAGGAATCATGCGAGTCATCGAGTACGCCAAAGGTCGGATGATACTCAGTCGTATACGCAGTGAACACTCTTTCAGGGTGCGACAAGGGCTACTACCGTATTCATATCTCTGCATGTGGATCATTCCTATTCTGCCTCACTACAAATAACACACTGGATATTGTTGATGTGTTCACGATGACTACTGTAAGTGAAGTTACTGTAGTTATCAACATGATCGTCATTCCGTTTCAGATGGTCTCTCATTGCATTCCATCGTCTGCTTCTGAAAGATTCATTGATTTCGCATTCGTCGAATGGCCAGAAGCAACGTTGAGTCAATCAAGAATTGCCTTGATTGTGGAGAAAGGAACCTCTACTGAGGTACGATCATCCAAGGGTTACTGTAGATGAATGATGTGATCGTAGGTTCAAGTTCGTCCCATGGACTCACTGGGAGAAGTCAGCTTCGCCTTCGAGGTTTCAATTCGCTGAGTATAGGAGACACTTGACTGAATATCATTTCAGTCTGTTCCTGGAGCACAATTCGTTGAGAGTGGATGTGGAAAGAATACGGACAGACTCGCCCTCATCGTGGAACCTCCCGTTGCCGAGGCTGCGTAGTGGGGCATTTGACTGTGTAGATTGCCTGAGTATCATCCTTTGAGCAATGCACAGTGCATTCGTGTTCGTGAAGTGTTGGAGTCGCAACCAGAGCAGCGTCTCTCGAGGCTCCTACAGAGAGGACTCATCGATGAGGCAGAGGCCTTTGCCCTGAAGTACAATCTAGACATGAGGGTCAGACTGGACATATATTGACGGCGTATATTGACTGAGTATCATTTAGCGTGTTCACTTGGCACGAGCCAGTAATCTTCTCAATCGAATGGAGGATCAATGTGATGATGCACTGTTGAGAGCATTCATGGCAGCACTGGAGAAAGTGGATGACACTGCTGAGGTATCATTTGATTGCGTATACGACTGAGTATCGAATGTGATGTTGAGGTTGGCGATTTCTGCATCACGGCCTCTTCATTTGTGACGGATGGTGCTAAGATATGTAGGCTGCTCGAGTACGCAGAAAGCAGAAAGATCTCCGGTCAGAATGTTTTTCCGTTGTAATTCAGACTGTGAATCTCGTTTTTCAGACCCATCGACCCTTGAGCAGCTTTACACTTATTCGTACAACTTTGCCTCCTACCGTATGATCTTCGGTCCTGACGCGTCATTCGATAAGGAATCCACTTGGAGTACTTTTCATGTGTGTTATTTTACTTTTGTATAACACAATATTGAATTTTACAGGACAGTACAGCATGGATTGAGCTGTGGGAGAACTTCATGGCCGTTGGATTGGTTGGAATTGACTGCGTGTCATGGCTGAGCATCATGTTTGCAGTTGATGGAGGCCCGCGTGATTTGGCATCGATACCCACATGTCATCGTTCCTACGGTCTCTCCCAATGTATTCGCAGTCTTTGACAAACTTCTCACAAGTGAGATATTTGTGTCTTGATGAATGGAGGGAATTGATGGTTCAGATCGATATTCGAAATGGCGATTGGCTGTCGATTGTCTGGAGGCTGAAATTGTTCCCGCTCTACTTTCTTCCACTGACAATCAGAAAGTTGTAAGTGAATGAAAATCCTCCCTCCCTTTAGTTGTCTTCATCTAGGTCATGCAAATGTTCTCGAATGTACTCAAGAAGTTGGCTTCCCATCTCGAAATGGCCGATCCTGAACTATTCCCTGAGAATGCTTTGTATGCAGTGGCTGCTGTCGACAGGTACTGTAGAGAGTGAACGACAAGGGATACGGTAGTCGGGTGTCATGTACAGTACTGTCAGTACATATCTGATTGTCACTGGGGCAGATTCCATTTCAGACTTGTCTCTCGTCTCTCTTCCCAATCACTCACTCCACTCAAGGCAGCCGAGTTCCTATTCAATGCCTCTCAATGTGCCGAGACAGTGGAAGACATGCAGAGAATGTGACTATTTGACTGCGTATTGGACTGAGTATCATGACTTGCAGGGTACGCGACCTGCAGGCGATCAAAGTACTCAAGGAGAAGTATGAGTGTCCACTCACATATCAGAAGTACAAGGTGGGGGGAAGGATTGCCTGTCTCTTCCATTCCATTCTATTGCAGAGTCTATCCACTCAAGAAGTATGTCACGAGATCCTACAACGATCCGTCCAGAATCCAGAGAAAGTATGTAATAACTCCCATTTGATGATTGTGTTATCATTCCATTTACACTCTTTCTCTCTTATTGTATGTATTGAGAATGTGAACTCACTGTCCCTCATCCATTCACTTGTTTGAGGTTCGTGATCGTATCGATCGCATTGCCCGCCCCTACATGGTTGAACACTTCCTTCCTGCAGATCAGACTCTTCTTGGACACATTCAAGTGAGATTGACTGCGTAGAAGACTGAGTATCATCCCTCTTTCCAGAAAGTGTCCCACATCGCTCGCAGTTCCACAGCCACTGATGCATTCGACGTGCACTGTCTTCTTGTGACTGAAGCCATCGAATCGCCGAGTGAGTCTTTCACCTGCGTAGAAGTGTAGAAGACTGAATATGATCCGTGGCCTCTTTCGCTCCGTATCCCACTCATTATCATGTTTAGGTGTGCGTGCCCGTGCAGTGCAGTTAGTTGCCGAGAAAGCTCGTCTTCCTTGGTGCGGCAGACTCTCGAAGGCAGTTGAGGCTGTCCTGGCAGACGACAAAATAAACGCAGTACTGTAAGAGGCAATTGGCTGCGTATATGACTGAGTATCACTCTTTGAGGAAGCAGGAACTGCGTACCACCTGTGACAGGAGTGAGTTGGCGATCATTCTGCAGGTAAGAGCGGAAAGAGTGTTGAGACTACAAAGTACAATTGTAGAAGTACAGTCTGGATCGTGAATACTTGAGTAGTGTCATTGAATCAGAGTTCTCATTCACAAAGTGAGTTGTTTCACTGAGTATCATGTAGAGGGTGGACACCATTTCAGTTTCGTACACTTCCTTCTCACCAACAGCAGTGTGTCCAATGAAGTAGAACGATTCACATCGACAGCCAAGGTCCTTTCGCTGCGTATTGTTGACTGAGTATCATAATGTCCCTTATGCAGGCAGTGGAAATCTACCGTAGAATGTGTCCAAGTGCGTCGATTGATGGAATGATTGGACTGGACAAGAGAATTCACGCATTACAACTCGTGAACGAGGAGAAGGTTCGGTTGAACTTTGCTTTAATGCGAGGGGATTTGAACTTATTATCAAAACAGGCCCAGCTACAAATTGTCATGCTGTTACCATAGAAGTCGTGACTTGTAAGAAATGCAATGAGAAAGAAACTCTTTGTCAGCTCTCATCTCTTCATTCTTTCGTTATGGAACACTCAATCGTCGATGACGTCATCTCTTCACTTATCCTCAGAGAGGAAAGCGCCGTCACCGATGTGAACAGAAATGTAGATGATGAGGTGAAGCATTTGGGTCTACCGTAATCTGATCTTATGTTCAGGAAACAATTACACGACGATCTCGTCAGATTAGAGCCCTATGTTCACTCATACAGAGACACAAACAGCAGGACGAGACATTACAGAGTCTGCATAAGGAACTGAAGAGAGTTCTCAAGTGTCTGGTCAGTGGTCTTGAGGGGAATATCAGAATACTGTAGTAGGGTTTACAAAATGAAGATGAATGGTACCTGATCTTATTCAGGAAGAATACTGTACGTGGACGAATCACATCAAACTGAGGGACGGACATTTGAGGAAGTATCTTCTGACAGATTACATCACGAGGAAGGCCAGGACTCCCCACGAGGTTGGTTGTCTGCGTATGAGTTGACTGAGTATCATGTGTCTCTTAGACAGTGGCATGTGCAATGGTACTAGGAATGGATGAGGATGAGATGTGTTGTGCACTCCTCGACTATTCACTACCATGTCTGGAAGAGAAGAAGAGTAAGAAGAATGAGAGGGAACCAGATCTCGACTCTGCCATTGGAGTGGCAAAGTATGGTAGTTGAAGTGGAACAAAGGGAAGTGTTGGTGTTTGAGAATGGCCATGAAGATGGGAGGATGTACATCGAAGAAAGTATTAATCAAGACGGATCATGTGTGTAGACAGTTGCTATACAGGTTAAACATTCAATAGTGTTGTTAATCTTGAGGGTTTACGAATTGAAATGCCAATTGTTTGAGGATTTCAAAGCTGCGTGACACACCGAATCAGGAAGAGTGCGACGCAGCCATCTACTACATAACGGTTGCATTTCATTTGTGCCGCTACAATGTTTTGTGATTACGAAATGATGGAGTGTTTGGTTGAAAAAAGTTTTCAACTGTTGATGGAGAATGAATGGATTGCAGACACTGGAAGAACTATTGACGAAACTACTCCATCGAGATGAAGAATTGACAGTGACTGAAGGAGTTCTCAAGGTTAGAAGAGAATGAAGGGAAGGGAAAAAGGAATATTGAGATGCTCCAATGGATTGGACTTGCTAGAGCAACTCTCGACCAGATAACAGAGGGACCAGGAACCACACCCAACACTCCTGTTGAGACTCAGGTATGGAAACACTGCATCCATAATACCGTATCCTCTTACAGAGTGACAAGGCAATTGCGAGTTTATCGATGAAGAGTGTCAATGAGGAAGACAAGTATGTTTCAACTGTTATGGATGAATGACTATTGATTGGTCTCTGTATCTCTGACGTGTAGACTACAGTACTTTCCTTCCTTCAGTTACTTCCCTGCCCTCACTCGTCGTCGTGTTGGACTGTACGAGCCGAAACAAGATGGAATCATCTACCAATCGAGAATCTCTGATGCAATCTATGGAATCTCTTCCATTGCATGTTCCTTCATCCCCAATGTCGCCTATGGGTTAGTGGTTACGGTATTAATCGAATCGATATTGAATAGTGTCTCCAGACCGGCTGAGACTAAATGATGGGCGTATTCATTTGCAGTGATCCTTCTTGTGGTGTGGATGCAATGGAAATGGATACTCGATGGACGAATCTCATCAATTTCTTCAATGAGGAAGGACAGAATCTTCTTGAAATGAGGGCGAGAGTTGTGGCAAAAGTGGTAGGTGAGTGATTGTCTATTGAAGGGATACGGTAGTGGTTCTATTCAAAGACTGTACTGACGATAGTCATTACAGGATGTTCTGATGACAATGGAGTGTACAACTTTGTGATGGGAATGGAGGAACGATTGCTGAGTGCTCATCCGGCAGATTTACCATTGGCTGCCACACTAATCACTATGCTGGACATGAAGGACACGATGAAGGTGAGGAGTCCGCGCGGGATAGTCCAAGTATCTGTACTTTTGGAAGATGTTCATATATAGTTTATATGCGAATGAGTAAAGTAGCCTTTGACGACACGAATATGATTAAATGTAAAATATAATCTGCAATAAGTGTCGTTTGAGATGTTGCTGAAGTTGTTGAATTGGACTTCTACTCGTCGTTCTCCTCAAACTGCATTGAATGGATGCAGATTGACTCAATTGTTCGTGGAGAGATCGCCTCCCGGAAATGACAGAACGGGCAAATTGAGTCAATTGGGAGTGAGTTATTACAGTGAAGGAATGATGAAGGATTTCGTTGTTCAATGGATTATTCATGTTGACATTCAGATATACTTCAAGAAGCATCTGTGGGAGAAGGTCTTGGGCAAGAGGAACATCGCCGCACATCAGGTTAGATGGAGGGTTACGGTAGAGGACATCATCATCTCAAGTAACAGTATTCAATGCAACACATTTGATTTGCTTTCCTAGAATATCACAAATACAGTAATGAACGTTAATGACTGTATACTGTATTGATTGACTGTTCAGGATGGTAGCAAGGCGATCGTCGAATTCGCCAAAGTAGCAATGGAACCGGAAATCGTTCGAGAGTGAGTTGTGTTCACTTGTGCCTAGTGTAGACTCGAAATGGCCATATCAGATGGTTTCATGTAGCAGCAAGTGAATTTTACAACTGTACAAAATTGAGCTGTAATGCATTATCTTGTTGAAATTAGGAAAGGAAAATGATGTTGAGTGATTGTCTGATTAGTAGTAGGAAGTAAGTATTCATTTGAGATACCTGAGTGACCTTCCCGAGTGCAAATTGCCTGAAGATTGGCTGGAGAGCAGAGAAAGCAAGAATCCTGATGATATCATTGCACAGAGAATATCGATTGGAATGAAACACTATGTGATATTACTCATTGAGAAGTGAGACTATTCATTCACTCAATCGATTGATTCATTCATTCAGTTCAACACGAACATCATCTCCCGATGAACGAGACAATCTTCTACTCACAGCTGATCTCACTATCCAGGTTATAGTCTAATCACTGACTGTAGTTTGATCTTTGATCTCTGAAGGTGGAATCGAAACTGCAGAAGAATAGCCAGTTGTCGGAATCTCTCTACTACAGTCTTGAGAAGACACTACAGGACTGCTGTCCGTATGCGTACGAGGTGTGTTTGTAGTGTGGATGTTACTTCAAGAAGCATCTTTTCCCCTAGAGGAAGACTACCGTAACCATTGACTTTGAGACAATCATCTTCATTCTCGTTCACATGGAAACTCTGGCACCTGAGAAGGCGAGGGAAAACAACATTGACAAGATGAAACTGGTATGATGATGGCAATGATAGTCATTGGTAAACATGACAAACGGTCAGATCGTTCGACTTCTATCAAATAACAATCGAACGAAGCATGTGACGAAGGAAGAAAGGACATGGTACACTGAGAGGGAGACTGCCAAGGTACTGTAGATGAGACTCTTCCTCGTTACAGTATCCTCATTCAGGCATCTGGTTTCAATGTGACATTCTCTGCAGAGACTGATATGAATGCGACGATGGATGGAGGAAGAAGACTTCTCACAATGCCAGCTAATGTACTCACGGCATTTTGCCCATTACCTACAGTATACATTGTAGTCAGTCGGTCGTCTTCCTTTCCATCTTCTTCTTGAACAGAAGGATGCACCTGTTGGACTGTACGTTGTACCAGTCATTTGGAATGAAATCGCCATTGAGAATCTCAAGGTATTCCCCCCCCCTCACTCCTTTGCTTCACAACCTGTCACAAATGTAGATTTTATGCAGTGATTCCCACATTTTGTATAATAACATTGTGTATTGAATCTCCGTTTCCATTTGAGATCTGGTACGATGTTATCCATTCGATCCCTTGGCTAACTCCATCGAAGAGTGAGAGTGAATCTCCCAAACACAATCTAAGAAGGGCTGTACTACTCACAAAGGCTGTTATGAAGAAGGTCAATGAAGTAAGAGGAAAGGTTAGTGATCAGGCAGATGGAAGAGATACGGTAGAATTCCGTTGAGGACGAGAAACTGTCTGATTGTGATGCAGAAGTGATTGAGAAGAATCTATCCGAGGAGAAGGGAAAACACTCGATGCCATTGCTATATCGATTCTCAATGGAAATGAAACATCAACCATTGAGTGAGACAATGAAGAGTATTCATGATTCCATTTGTGAGTGATCTTATACAGGCGAGACGAAGATTCAACTTCTTACAATGGGCCACAATGTGACACAGAAATGGTTAGCTGGAGACATCGAGGTAATGGTTATACCTTGATGATAGTACAGTAATCGTACTTACACTCAAGTTATCAATACTACCAATGTTTGTGTTCAGAATGCAAAGGATCGCAAGGACATTGTGGATCACATGGGCCGTCTCAAGGAAGTGAGTACACCATTGATACTACCGTATTCTTTGACTATTGATTGATTGATTTGTACTTGCAGGTGTTGTGTCTCAACAAGACTCGTATGCTCCTTCTCAAGCACGGCCTCCTCAACGACGAGACGAAGCAATACGAGGACGCACGTCTTCCCCCATAGCTACAGTATCCAAGGATTCGTTGCAGGACCCATCCAATCTGATCTCATATCTGTACGACAAGACAACATGGGATGATCCAATGGACGTGGAGAAGAAGTGTGCACTCATCGAGAAACTGGCAGAGGTCAGTTACTACAGTACAAGTTGTTTGTTCACTTTTCATCTAGTACTTTGGTGGCAATGCACATATTTGTTTGTTGTAGGTGAACGAACACGACATGAGTGTGACACATTCGACTCTGGTGGGCAATTGGTTGGTGGGAGACAATGGAAGGGAAAGGGAGACTGCGGCTGATGTTGACTTGAATGATGTGAGTGGGTACAGTACTATAAGGGAGGGTAAAGGGGTGCGATGTAGCAGGGTCGAGTACCTTCCTTGCATTACAGACAATGGGTGGAAGTGGATCATACTCTCCATTCTCAATTGGAAGAGGACATGATTCGGATGGAGATGAAAAGGCAACGATGGTCATTCCATTCTTTGAGACTGCAGTCAACAGGTGGGAGATTCATTACAGTAGTTGGTCTAGTCTGTATCACAGATCTCCTTGTCAAACAGGGCCAATTGCACAACAATCGCTTTCAAAGCACAAAATTCCTTTAATTTATGGGCCATCATGATTCTCTATCCAGAATCGTCCACATTCTTCGTCTTCGTTCTGGCAAATCCGATAACACACTCCACACCATTCTCAACATGGCCAATAACTTGGTGAGACATCGAATGAAGTGATACCGTAATCCGGACATTCGTTTCAGGATGGAACTGCACCTGGAGGATACGCAACGAGTGTGCGGGCAATTTGTGTACTCTTGAGGGCATTCAATAGGGAGGCCCTTGGACTGCTCGCTCCCAATGAAGATGACGACGTTGTGGAGATTCTGAGGTACGGTTGAAGGAATAGAAAGATTACCATAGTGATATGTATAAGTACGATATTGTTTACAGTAGCCGATTGGAGAATATGTTGTACAAGAGATTGGTGCAGATGAGTATTGGAAATGACAAGATGGAAGCATTCGAGAAGGCGAAGGAGACTGTGAGTACACAATATAATTAAATGACTGTTGTTGATTTATTTATTCATTTTTGGAAGTGTTGTATCCGTGGCCGAATGACGGAATGGCCTATTAGATACTTGTGAATGTTGAAATATTGATCGGCTGTGCACTTTAATCCAATTATCTTGAGGGCATGTCCAAATTCGTCAAATCTCTGATGAATGATGGGTCAACGAGGTCGAAGCCTCACATTGTTCATCTGGCCACTTGTCTCACAACTGACTTCCTTACCAATGAGGAAGAGGAACAGATCGATCCCAAGGTACGGCTCGGTGAGATGCAATTATGAAGGATACTGGATCCATTTCCGACCATAAGTACGATATATTAGGGTGATTCAAAAGTTCCCGGACTTTTTCAATTTTCTTGAAATATCTCGATGGAAACTGAGTTCCATTTCCAAACAACTATTGCATAAATATGTCCAGGTTCACACATGTTTACTATTACTGGGCGATGACGTCACTCCTTCTGATGACGTCATGGTAGTCGATTGCCCAACACCAATTTTGACCCCCAAAAACGATTTCGTGCCATAACTTTTTTCTAAGTGGTCGTAAAATCGGTGTTAGATATTCTAGAAATTGGTAATTTTTGTCTTA
>JACMIF010004106.1:0-12964 GCA_014805445.1 Diplogasteroides magnus | reverse complement strand
ATGTTATAATAGTAGAATATAATAGGAATACAACCCCAGTAATTGACTTTGTAGAAGGCAGTTACTTCCCTTTTATTTGAGAGGACTTTGACCTACCGACATGACCCACCGAACGGTATACGGTAGCGATATTTATTTATTCTCGCGTCTCGTATGGAATCAGGCTAATCTTACTGTAGCCACGTTTATTTTCGTAGTTTCGTTTCTGGTATTTTCGAATTGGGCTGTTGCTGTGGTGTTGAGAGGTTGTTACTCTCTGTGTGCCCATTTTCACTCGTTTATTACTGTGTTTTGTCTTCAATATCATAAACTTGTGTTGCTAAGCGCCGGGTTATCCACCGGGGGGGGGCATTTTATTCATTGACCGATTGAACAGGGGACTAGACCCCTACGATTACAGTAGCAGCAAATGAGAAGGGCTGGCATGATAATGAGGCTCGTTCTTCCATGAAGTAGGGGAATACAGGTCCCTTCAGGCCTTATGATAAAGACAAATCCATTGTGCAGGGATTACTGCAGGAAGTGTGTGAACGCAACGCATCGAGACTTCTACAGCATCCAATACATTCCCTGCAGGAAGTCGGGAGATGGTTTTTGCGGAGGAGACGAACAGGGATTGTGACAATACGACATGGAGGGAATGCAATCGATCAAATGTGGCTACAGAAATCTGCTGGAAAATCGATCTGTAACAGTACCACCCGATAGGGTTTCTAAAAGGGTAATTTCATACGAGAAAGTGCATTTCTCATTCCACCAATCCCCGAGGAACGGTTATCTATCCTATGAGAGAGACAACCGCTCCGAGGTAATCAGACTAATGCGAAATACAAAAACTTAGCGTTTAGAAGCCTTAGTACAAAATACAGTAATCTACAGGTGGGCAACGATGCCTTAGCTGAACGTCTACTGTGATGATAACAGAACTACTTTAGATGAACGGATAACGGCAGGATCAGTGAAGGGAACGAAATAAGTCATTGGGACAATTGCGCCATCGGCCATTATGCCTCAATGGTGGCATCAACACTTTAGCGTAGACGGTGCATATCTGCATCCAATTTATTTTTGTGGAAAACGAACATGATGTACCCGGTACACACATTACATCTGGCTGACGACAATGCACTCTCAAATTTGCGTGCTATTTCGAAGTTTCTCTGACCATTGATTTTGAATACGTTTCACGCTCAAAATATAGATGCTGATTTTCAATTCCGTTTACCACAATGATACCATTGTTATGGAACTAATGTCTATGTCACAGTGCTCCGCGAGGGGAACTCTATCCTCTGCCGGGCGCTCTCGTCGTCTCGCGCTCTGCCATGCGTCGAAAATTTTGCATTTGTGCGTCGCTATTTTATTACTTCTGTTTTCTCGTGATTCTTTTAATAAAGTGTGCATGTTTTGGTGTTCACGTGTTGCTCTCATCCTCCTTTCTTGTCCATATGCATTTTATATTATTTGGATTGCTATTGATCGAGATTTGGGCTGCCTAATGCGCCGGACTCCATTTTCCGGCGGTTGAACTTCGAAAAGTCCTTGAGGTGCTGTTCGTGGGAGCTCATGCCGGCTGTTACGAGTATTTTTGGCATTAATACGTTCAAATAAGAAATCGTATCAGAACACATTTTTGATTTTGCTCTTTGTTTCAAAACCGGAATCGTTTGAACTCGCTAATTTTTATTTTTGCGAGTTCAAACGATTCTGGTTTTGAAACAAAGAGCAAAATCAAAAATTTTTTATGAATAAGAAAACAGGGCAAACAGACGATGATTCGATTACACTTACAGTATGAGAAGAATTGATGAGGTGTCTAACGCCCTGGACAAATTTGTTTGAAAAATAGCCTATCAAAGAAAGCACGTTGATTTTAGAACCTGAAGAGAGAATTATGGCTGGCTGACGAGCTAAATACAAATAATACATAGGTAAGAACCGTGAAAAAGTAAAGATATTCTGTATTCATACATAAACGTTCAAAGGATGAACAGCTATTCACCTTTTATAACCAAATGACAGCAATCTTGCAGAGACAAACCAATACCAGGTGAAGAGCTTGGGAGGTCATGGATAATTCGTAGGCCTGCAACATTTAGCAGAACTTTAAACGAACGTATAAATCATGCATTATATTGTTACAGGTATAACTTATACATAACAAAAAAGCACGAATATTTTCTACAATGGAAATTTGTGTTTTGAAACTTGAGTAACCTTTGCATCCGTAGCAAACTCGAGTTCCCTTCGTACAAATCGTACCTTCGATATAGAAGTAGAGAGTTATCTAATGGAGGTATTATCGATTTTAGCACCAAAATAGAATACCGTGTTCCATCTTCCATTCTTGCAAGACTTGTAATAATAATGGAAATCGAGTGTCAGGCCCTCATTCGAATTCCGTCCCACTTTCACGGTCACACTGTAAAGTAGAAGATTAAGCAGCATTCCGAGTGGTTTGATCCGGATTTTGTTTAATGCGGCCCACTTTTCTTGTCACTGAAAACTCTTGGTGCATTCGACAAAAATCCCTACATACATACTTGTCTTCATAATAGAAGCTGGGTAACTATTGGAACAATAGCGTGGCTTGAATTGTCTAACGTGTGCATGACAAACTTACTCGGGAATCAGACGCTTCTTCTCGAATATAAGACCGTTCGCGTAAGAGTCGACAACAATTTGGCCAAATTTTTTCAAAATCATTTTTTCGCATTCAAATTTTTATCAGACGTTCGCCTATGGGTGTCGATAATATATGATAAATTTGGACTCTCAATTTTGCCATTGAGCTGAGATATGATTTTTCAAAGTTGACCCATTTTCGCCATGGAACACGATGCATTTTTCACATTTTTGAGCACAGTTTCCTTCAACGTAAATATTTTTCAACGCGGTTTTCGCCATTCGATTCCTATTGAAAAGAGGATTTTGAAAAGTGGTATTAATGCAATTTTGGTTCGCAAATTGTCGCGTTACAATCGATTTTCGTTCAAAATACATTCGTCCGTAGGAGATTTCTAAGGCGTTTCCCGGCCTAATTAGAAAATACACTCGAAAGAGAATCAAATTATCTTTCGAATGATATGCAAACGGGGAAAAAAGAGGGCAGCCTACGCACTTTTAACATACTTTTTCCGATTTTGGCTCGACTCTGGGCCGCAAGTGTTTGCCGAACCATAACTATCTTCAACAATGAGATTTTTTATGCTGTTTTTTGCATTCGAAAGCCCTTATCGAGAGGAATATTATTCTTGCTTTCAATATTTTTTATTCTCAACAAACGATTTTTTGGACTGACTATTCTCTCAATTGGTCAATTGTTACAATAGATTTTCTTTCAAAATTCATTCGTCCGTAGGAGATTTCTAAGGCGTTTCCCGGCCTAATTAGAAAATACACTCGAAAGAGAATCAAATTCTCTTTCGAATGATATGCAAACGGGAAAAAAAGATGGTAGCCTACGCACTTTCAACCCACTTTTTCCGATTTGGCTCGACTCTGGGCCGCACAACGAGTGTTTACTTTACAACGAGTGTTTACAAGCCGGACCATAACTATCTTCAAAAATGAGATTTTTTGGTGCGGTTTTTTGCATTCGAAAGCCCTTATCGAGATAAATACTCATGATTTTTGTCAATATTTTAAATCATAACAAACGACTGTCTTGGACTTACGTTAAATACAATGACTATGATTTTAGTTGCTACGGACGAATGTATTTTGAAAGAAAATCGATTGTAACGCGACCATTTGCGAACCAAAATTGCAATAATACCACTTTTCAAAATCCTCTTTTCAATAGGAATCGAATGGCGAAAACCGCGTTGAAAAATCTTTACGTTGAAGGAAACTGTGCTCAAAAATGTGAAAAATGCGTCGTGTCCCATGGCGAAAATGGGTCAACTTTGAAAAATCATATCTCAGCTCAATGGCAAAATTGAGAGTCCAAATTTGTCACAGATTATTAGCACGCCTAGGCGAACTTCTGAAAAAAATATGGTGGGGTAAAAAAATGTTTGAAAAAATTTGGCCAAATTTTGCAAAAAATTGTCGATTCTTACGCGAACGGTCTTATATACGAGGATAGTCATCCACCAGTCTTCTTCTCAGTCTGTCCACCTTAGGAAATAACGGATAAAAGATGAAGACAGAATAGAAAGTACCAACCTTTCTCACTTCGTTGAGAGTCCACTCTTTCAAGTACTCGTACATTCCCAATTGTATTCCAACGGGAAGGTCGTTCAGTGGGAAATAGTCACAATGTGGCTGTTCTTCTTCAGTCATTCTGAGAAATAGTGAAGCTGCAGTGAATACTATAAACATTGATCTGCAAGTTTCAAAGAACGAATGCATTTGCGCGCGTTTTTATCATCAGTGATAGCTGATCACTGACCTCTCCTTCCTATTTGTCTCTCCACAGTCGTACTGTTGCGCCTCGAAGAAGAAATTGCGAGATGAAGCAAAGAGCGATCCTCCGTAACTGAAAAGCAAGAAATTTGAATTCATTCACGGAATGATTTGACTGTGCGCGCGAATGAAGGAGAGATTGGTTATAGACAGGGACGTTCATACCTAAACGAGGACATCGTGACCAAGATGTTAGGCATGACAAAATTCATCAACCCGGAAACAACCGATTTAGCTCGAACAGGACTTCAAAAATGGAGAAAAATGACCTCCGTTCCTTCTCGTTCATACGTTGTTGCGCCTCAATCGATCGATGGCCAAGAGAGGTTACTGTAATATCTCGCTTTTGAAGCGTGCATCACATACTGGGCAAACGGGCAGAGTTCGGGTCAAAATTCAATTTCAGAATGCCTCCCACAGAAAAAGTATTATTTTTCAGAGTGGCTTTCACTAACACTGATTTGTTTCAACTGAAAATCAGTTTTGCTATACAGAGTGCCTTTCATGACATTTGCATAATTAACTCCTCAAAAAGTAAGAAAAATGACTCACATTCTTGCTGGTAAAAGTTCGTGCCCTCCTCCTCGACACGTTGCCTGTATTCATTATCCATGGTAGGCAATTCACGATTTCGATACGCTCCTGAAAAAATCAAGCAATTATACGCGCATAATTCAAGCATAGCTTAATACCAAAAATAGTCATAGAAATTACGAAATGTGCTCATTATTCAAAAAAGTTGTACGAGGTGGTTCAAAAGCGGAGTAGAGTAGGGTATTTTTCCGAGCCAAAGACGAATTAATGGAAAAACAGCCGGTCGCTTTTACTCCAAAGGCGGGTTAGGTATGTTTGAACCGACGCATTGTACGGTATTCACAAGCATGGGTAAGCAGCTAAACAAAAAATAATACCCAATTACATCAGGTAAGTTGCGCGCAGCAAAGTTTGGTGGGCGCTCTTACCGTATCAACCGATGAAAGTTTGCAGCGCACGAAAGAATTTGCAGCTGATAAGTGGCACAATCCGAGCAATTTTACGGATGTGACTTGCGGAATATTTTTACGGATGTGCCTTAAAATTTTCCAAAATTCAAAGACACTGTTTCAGTCGAATTTGTAATTCGATTTTAGGTGGAATCATCCTCTAGACTCCCCTTAACAATTCTTAACTTCAAATTCGTGTGGTCGTCCACAACATATTGCAGCACTGTTTGCAGTGAAAGCTTTGCACCATTTACAATGCAAACTGTATATTTACTGAAACAGCTGCGTATGTAATAAATGGCTAACCTCTTACCCGTGCCGGAGACTATGTTCGCCACTAATGTGAAATCGCGCAGCAGGCTGGCTAGTTTAGTATATATAACTAGCTAAATTTGTGCAATTGCACCACAATGGCGCAAGCGATCAAGGCGCACTTGTTGTGTAATGCTGTAGTCGACGCTTGCGGGGCTTCTGTTGGTTCTCACCATTCGGTGGATAGAACGCACCCTACATCCACCAGTGCTCACTCTCCGAATACATCCAGTAGAGTGTCGCATTCGGACCCCATTTTAACCCCGGCTCGGTCACTGGACTTTGGGGGTTGAACCCCAAAGTGCATTCCTCATTGTCTCAACCCCAAAGTCCATTGACCGAGTCAGTGTTCAAATCGTGTCCGAATGCGACACTCTAACGTCCAGGGAGAATGCTGAATGAACATGGACTAGAATTGGTATCCTGGATAATGAATGTGGCAGATGATGGCGCCTAGTGTTCATTAATCTGTATTAACGTGCATTTCTCATTCATCTAGCGTCCGCGGAGCAATTGTCCATATGAACAATAGATAACCGCTCCGACTGGATTAGACGAAAGAGAAATGCACTTTACTACCGATTTAGAAACCCTAGTGCTCTTAGTGTATAATGTTGTGTGTTGTGCTACCTATCACGGTCGAAATAACGTTAAATATACTGCCACGTGATATTTAAATAACAATATGCAGATCTAACTACATACAACGACAATCGGCATTACGAAGGCGTTATGGAGCTTATACGCTCCTCAATCTCTTCGGAGTGGTCGTCTACCGAAGTGAGAGACAACCGCTCCGGCGAGATTGGGGAGGTTTGAAATTCCACGATGCGCTCCCTAGTCGACATTGCAATAAATCGTTCTGGCCTCGTATATTTCAAATTGATTAGTCCACATAAAAACAGGAAACAGGTCTCGAAACAACAAACGTTTTGAACAGATTATAATGGCTAGGGCATTCTGAAATGGAATAAACTCTGCACTTCTACGGCCTCTTTTGCTTGCTTGAGCCATTGATCGTTACGAACTTCTGCGCGTCTCTGAAAAGGAACATTCCCGACATTATAATGATAAAACACTTTGATTAATGATAGAAAGTCTATTTCATTAGCGTGACCGAAATATCTTCGCAACTGATCATTAGAGTTTTTAAATAGTAAAGAAAAGTGCATTTCTCATTATCTAGTCTCGGCGGAGCGGTTGTCAATCGAAGCATGGAGACAACTGCTCAGCACTGAGTCAGCAGAGATTGGATGAATGGGAAATGCGCTTGTTTACCAATTTGGAGAGACAAGTATTCATTAAGATCACCTATCGCCTCCACTCTGTAGCCTCCGTCCAAGTAGACCGTCGGCACAGATGATTCGATAGAAAAGAATAGAGTTCATCAGAAAGAAGAAAACACCACCTGAGAAGGAATAAGATACTGATATTCCTCTGGAAATTCATGTTCAGATTAAACTCAGCTGAAAAGCTCGACTGAAATGCCGAATGAAACGAATGAAATGCTAACTTGAATGAAAATACACCATTATGATTTCAAAAACGATAGCAAAGTGTATTTTTCATTCGTACAATTAATTTGGAGTGACTGCCTATCGTACGTAGATCGATTTTGAAACCCTAGGCACTACCTCCAAGAGTGATGACCGAGTAGCACCAAAGGTATTGGTTGTAAGTTTGCACTGCACGCACAAATTGAAACGTTTGCAGGATGAAGCGGAAGATGACGAAACTGTAAGAATACCACTAAAAATTTCCAAGACTCTTCGCTGAGCTGAGCATTAAGTGAAAATTAGGGTTAAAGAAGTCGGTCGGTGAGAAATGAGGGAACTAGGAGGAATGAATAGACGGAGAGTATTGATTCCTCCGAGAGGGAATGAGAGAGGGAAAGAAATGTATTAGACGCAAAGTATTGATTCCTCCGAGAGGAATCTCCCCGGACGGCTCCTGTAAATGGTTAAAAAAAAGAATTTCTCCGCTGAGCTGTTGTCCCTAGTAAACTCTCTACGTTCGATACGTGTCAACGGCTCTAATGAGAAACCGTAAGGAAAATATTGCAATCTCATATTCGACATCATTTCAGGCTGGGCTTCTTAGAAAGGGCAGTTCATGAAAGAGTAATCTATGAGAAACTGACGTTATGATGTTGAGTGCCTTCACAATGGTAAACGTCCAGGGCAGTCTGTCACAGGATCTCGTGATCAACATCATGGTTCGGATGTGGAGGAATACACTGCAGTTATGATTTATTCGTTAGCAATGGGGTACTAAATAGGTAAAGTTGTCGTCATTCTTCTCCGCAGTGCTGTTGCCTATCAATTGCAACGATACTGTGTACATCACCTGTTCACTTCCATCAACAAGGCCCAATACGAGTAGAGGAGGAACTTGTGGGGGAGGATGGAGAATACGAAGGCGATCACACAGGCCAAATGGTGCAGACACAACTCGATCGTCCATCTTGACAGCTCCTCAAATATCATGAGTAAACTATTTTGCAAAAAATCAATATTTTATAAACGGCGCATTACGAAGAGGTTGACGAGACAGGTCAGGGGTTATAAATCAGTAAATTTGTCGCCATTCTTGCGCGGCCGTCTCATATCCTGATACAAACCCGCGCATCGGAGATAACAACGACCAGAAAAATACCGATTTAGAACACCTAAAATTGCACTGGTATTCAGAAAGCTAGTCCCTTCGGATCATCACCTGCCGGTTGCCTTTTTAGTTGTATATAAGGATACGAATGAAGAAGATTAATTGCTCTCACGTGTTGCATCATGTCGATGGCGTCGCTGATGAAGTAGCCTAAAAGTTTGTCAATTTTCCACTACCATCCTCTAGGGTTTCAAAAACAATCTTATAATGACAGCCTGCCAGGAGGTTACATAAAGCGGCAGAGAGCAGAGACATTTTTGGACCATGAAAATTTCAGTGCCTATTCTATGACTAGCTAAGAGGGCCCTATGAAAATTTCACATCGATATTCTGATTAGTGTTAAAGCAGTGATGTCATTACTTCTGGCAGTTTGTCAATATAAGATTGTTTTTTGAAACCATACCATCCGCGTTAATGTCATTATCTACCATCGAAAGGCTGGAAATGACGTAAAATATCAATTTATGTAGTGCTTTTCCATTTTTTTGTTTTCTCATAGGGTAAAAAAAGGTCATTTCTCATTCGTCTCATTTCTGCGGAGCCGTTGTCTCTTCTTATGATACCGTTTCGCAGTGATTGGACGAATGAGAAACGCACCTGTATCGTTGTGGAATCACTAGCATACAATCTAAAACTCATTTCTAGCTCACCAATTGACATTATGGGAAGAATCGTCGCCCAAAGCTCGTAATAGTGAAGGATGTCGTGTAACATCGTCTAAACAAAATGCAGTCTTCCTCAAAGCTCGGGATGGACTATTGGAACGACAATGAACGTTTTCTGTATTTTCATATTAATGCCGAATTCTGTCACGCACAACGCTGACAAACGAACGAAATGAGAGGAGAGACAGCATATTGCATTTATTTTCCATAATTCCATCCCTAGTAAAAATACAATTTCATCAATAAAAACATAAAAGGCATCTCACATGCGTATTCACAATGGAGAAGATGAATACCCATCCTCCAGAGAGAAAGGAATGGAACAGACAGACGGAGAGGTTGCGGAGGCGGTACTGTCTGCAAGTTATGGCCTAAATCTTTGAGTTTAAGCAATGTAAGGAAAAATCAGAAAAACAAGCGTATCCAAGTAGACGAATGACGTTTTCATTTAAATTTTTTAGCTAAGATTATGCGGCTGAAAGGCACCTACTCCAGAATAGACAGATAGCCATAATTCCTCGGTTCAAGAGCTCATGTCAGCATTTTGGTGCAAGTGTTCATGAATGTTCACGGTTGGCTATCACACGATAATGCCAAGAAATTCTCACTTGAATCCCGTATAGTCTTGCCAGCAGTTTGTGTGTGAATAGCGTGCGGCAAGTCGGAAGAAGGAGAAGAAGAAGAATAGAGGAAGAAGGAAGTCGGCCTGAAGAAAGAATGAGGAAACATTGTTCTCGATTTTAGTTCTTTATTTGTTCTCGAAGTGTGAGATGTTGTGGTCCACCGGCCTAAATGTTTGTCACGACTTTTCGATTATTACAAGGGATTGCAAAATCAGTAGTAAAGGGGATTGCTCATTCTTCAAATATCCAATGAGCAGTTTTGTCTACGAGTGATAAATTGATCAGGCAGAAGAGAAATTTGATCTAAAAACTCCACACTATTATTGTTTTAGAAGCCATAATTGTCGCTCTTACCTCCAGTAATCGATGGAATGGTGGCAGAACCCATTGAGGCAGAGGTGATGATAGTTCTGACTCTTCCGGTGCCATTTCCATCTGCAACGTATTTCAGTACTCGTGATCATCGTAAAAACGACGAAGAAATCGCAGTTGGTGAAAGGTAGCACGAAGATGAAAAGTTCCATATTCTCAAGTTGTTAAAGTACATTATTTGTGTTGTCGAACAAAGCCTTTTTGTACTTTGAAATTTGAGTCTCAAGATCAAGAAGACAATTTGTTGCGAATGCTCTTATCGCCATATGCCCTGCTCCACATTTGACTACAAATAAAACAGCCCACAACCAAGATAAAGATGGCGCTGGTGATGTGTATGCCTGGTGAATCGCGTGCAAAACAGTGTGTGATAGGAGAGGTTGTGAGCAGCCGGAACCGAATTCGTAATAAGGCAAACTTTGAACGTCAGGAACTGGCACTGCACAGAGAAAAATAACTGTCGGTTTGCCAACCGAAAACAGCAAATTGTCACCAGTGACAGTGACAATTTGAAATTTTCAACAGACCAACCGACAGTTTCCTTGTTTTTTTCTGTGTGTGATAATGCATAAAGAGAGGGCGTCGCAGGTGTGTTTGCACCAAAATCAAAAATAGAAGGCGATTCTTCCTCATGCTTCAAGAATCAATCAGAAACATTTGTGAAGTTCCAAAGCCAATCTTCTGCTATTGAATTTCGAGAAATGAGAGAGAGAACGCGAGTAGACGCTTTGAATTGGCTACATAACCAAACAGGGTTTAAAAGTATTTTCAGATAATATACGACTGATTGTAATAAATACTCAGCTCAACGTTTGTGGTGGACGAGGGAAATTGAACGAGGAAAGGAATAATAGAGGATACTACAACAATGAGGTTTCGAGAAGAGCAAGAGGATGACGAATGGGTGAGTTGGTTTGGGAGCATTTACCACGGAACGTATGCAGGTCAAAGAGGATTACAGGAATGTGTCAGTGCATTTTTGAAGGTGACTAGAAATTGTGCAGAGTTCGTTTCCACATAATGAACTGAAGAGTTAAGGATCAAATGAATATGATGTTAGCGTGCTTGATCTTTCAATGCAGACCATCTCACACACTCGACTACAATAGAAAGATGAGTTGGCATGTGCAAGGGTGCCATGCTGATATGTTCAGCGTGCTAAAGACTAGAGCGCCAAGGACATTTGCGAAATACTGGCGAAATGGACTGATGTGCCGTGAGAAAACAGAGAATGATTTCGCTTCTGTCCGTTTCACCATTATTGCGCAAATGCCCGCGGCTCTCTAGCCTGTCGCCCGTTCCAGTACTCTCTGAAACGCATAATAACAAGCACGCCAGGCATATATCTAATAGTAATAACGGCCGCTCGCTAATAGGTAACTACTGAAAAGAAGCGACTTTAAATGAAAAATATGCGAAGACCGGTGATCGATCAAGCTGCCGCCATAACAAGAACTATTGTAGCAAGCTCATAGACAAGTTATGAGCGAGGAACTGCGCGTACCAGCGAGATCAGTGAAAGTGAGAAGGGATATGCAACACGCGGCAAGATGGTGCTTGGAGTGCATTGATGACATTGTATAATAACAGCGCCAATGTTCGAGGGCTAAAAGACATGAGATATTTGCGCTATAATGTTGAAATAGTATCTTGCGCAATGGCAACGACGTGAACAATGGCGCAAGTGTCCGCTACACCATTATGGTTCAAATGTCCATGGTGTTTCTCTAATCAGGACGAAAGGTCCACAAGCAATTTTCTGGCTCGAACCAGTGAAAAATGGTGAACTAAAAAGCGAAAATAAAAGAATTGACGCTGCATTTCTCCATCATTTCGCGAAAGTTTATTGCTAGGTTGTTTGATCCGCTGGAGTGATCCTTCACGCCATTTTTCAGTATTGAAATGAATCACGGCAAACAGCCGTTGACTCGCTTTCAGTGAATCCAGTCAATTGTGAAGAAGCGGTGAGTGCACGGCGGTAATATTGAGGAGGTGTCTCAAGGATGACGTGACATTTTGGAACTACGACATCTTGGATTCAAGCTATCGTATTCCCAAAATGTCGACATATCGTCCCAGGTAGTGTTCGGATTTTGGACGTATCCTACGCCCCCCTCTGCATACATGCTTGTGCTTCAAAAAGTTAGTGAATTTTTCATTCGACTAATCTCCACGAAGGTGGTTGTCTCTACGTTCGATAGAAGACCGCCGTGAGGGAATTAGCCGAATGACAAATACACTGTACTATCGATGTCGAATCCCTGGTGCGCACACATATCCCCTGGATGGCAAAGCATAAACGCATTGAGTGGAAAGTTAACTATCACAAAAGCCATGAATTCGTGCCGAGAGTGAAAGCGATTCTGGAGGGGAGATAGTAACGCATCGCATATGGGAATTCTAACCTCCCCATTCTCCTCAGAGCGGTCGATTCTCTCTTCTATAGACAACTGCTTGGAGGAGACTTGAGATGTTAGAAATTCCATATGAAACACCCTAGAAGATAGCGACAACGATAAGGCCACACTCTTTGTACCCGCCCGCATGACAATCACACCAGGTGGAAAGACCGGAAGTATTCGTAGCATAGTTAAGAGCGGCGAACGTGTAAAACGTTCGCCTCACAGATTCACCTTTTGGATCCATAAGGTGTTTGTCCATAATATGGCAACTTGCGGCAGATCAGCTATTGTCGGCGTAGAAGTTTCAGACTTTTGAAAAGTACCCCAAGCGCCCCTCCCCAAAAATAGCGATTTTCGTTGTATGAAGAGCTAGGCTCATGAAATTTTCAGGGAAGTTGCTCGACCACCCCAGCATAATTATTTGCTAATTAGACTCCCATTTTTCCTTTGCCCCTGTGCAGGGCGGTCGAAAAAGTGCAAAAAGGGGTCATATTTGCCGATTTTTCCTGCAATGGGGAAGCGACCAAAATTC
>JACMIF010004105.1:0-12964 GCA_014805445.1 Diplogasteroides magnus | reverse complement strand
TTCTTTTCAGGTCCATAGATAGGATGCGGGAGGTGAGAAGGTTTGAGAGCTTGGACCACGCAAGCCATCCGCAGCGTAAACGTCCTTCTAGTTCTTCTCATACAATTCAATTGATTACTGTATAAAAACAACTCTGGATCAGAAGAATACTGTACCTGTGGGTGAAATGAACTCTGCATTCGGTCGTTGCTTAGTTTGCACTGGAAGTTGTGCCATCCTAAAACAATTATGGTATGTCAGAGGATAGGAATGAATACCTGAGGAAAGTCTGTACTGCCAAACAATCAGCAAATTCGTACAATTGGGCTTGTCCCTCTGCAACAACTACAGTATACACTCTTCTCTGATTGGACTTACGGAAGAATGGAGTGTATAGATTGGCATCATTCCATTCTGAGTCAACATGCATGGAGAGAGCCTCCTCTACGAGACCAACCAGGATAGAATCACCTGCTGCCATTCTGAAAGAGAGAATCAACTACAATCAGAACATTCTAACAGATAGTCATGGGAATCTGACCCAACTTACCCTTCTACAGTACTCAAACGATAACAACTTTATCAACGACAAGTTTGAGCAATGACAACAACAATAAACTTCAACCGAAATTTAACAATCATCAACAATAACTAATACTTCTGTTTCTTATTGAATCCTTTGTGATCACCGTTTTGGAATGGAAACTTTCGTTTGAAGTTCTTTTTAGCGTAAGAATATCCTCCATTTTTGTATTCATTCTTCTCTTTTCCCTGTCCATTTTTATCATTCTGTTCACTCGTTTCGATTTCCTTCTTCACTTTCTCCAATGCACTTCTGTATCTATCCAAATCTTCCTCAAACTCTGCTTCTTCCAATGTCTACAACAAATGTTTCAGCTACAGTAATCATGTGGATGGTCACCTTTTCCTCGACATTCTTCCACAGATTTCCTTTCTTGAGAACTTTGACGAACAATCTCCGCTAAAGCGACCAATTGAGTGTGATTGAAATAATATAAAGTACTTACTGGTTCCTTCTCTGTAATACTGACAAGTCTTCCCTTCATTCCAGCCCTCGCTGTACGACCAGCACGATGAATGAAGAGACCTGAAACAACTCTATCAGTCAACTATCAATCAATGACCATTCACGTGTTTCATGAGGCAGATCGTAGTTGACGACACAATCGATTCCCTCCACATCAATTCCACGAGAAAGATAATCAGAACAGATGAGAACACGGGTCTATCAATCAACCATTCCTCATTGTATAGAAATCATCACTAACCGTTCCTTTTCTGAATCTCTCCAGAAATTTGTATCTTCTTTTACCAAATAGATCTGCAGTCAATTGTTCCACCTGAAAAAAATTTAAATGAGAAAATGAATTGTCACTAGGACAGCACCTGGAATTGATCTCCAGCGAGGGCAGTGAGGAGTTTGCATAGACGAAGTGAGGACATCCTGTCAAAATGTTTTAATATGTTTTATTGAAGATTGATAATTAAACAAACTTTTGATTTGTGAACACTAGCACTTTCTTGCATCCACTTTGCACAATGTCTCTGCAATTATTTAAATAAATGAGAAAAGCAGCTAGAATTTCACTAACCGATACAGAAGTAGAGGGTGGAACTTCAACGGGCATTCAAGTATAACGTGTTCAATCTGGGAAGGAAGAACACAATGGGCTGATGTATCCACCTGAAAAGGGGGAACTGCTATCATTACAGTACCCTCGTGCCATCTACAGTATCCCCTTCCAACCAATCACCTGATGTGCTTCTTCTGCACTCGCTCTGAAGAGTCGTGGCCTGTGCAAATTCCACTTCTCCAGTTGTTCGATGTCCCTTAAATGTTTCCTTATTGACATGTAAGTGACAAAATAAAGAGAACCTTGAGAGTGTTGCAGACAAAAGGATCTTTTGTGGGGCGCCTCGCTTTCGAACAAAATCCAGGATTGTATTCGCTGTTCCGAGTCCTGCAAATAAGTATTTCACGCCAGTATTAAAGTTTACAGTTAAATGTTGACAAAAAATCACCTTCACTCTCAGTTTCCACTACTTCCAACCACTCTTGGCGCACATTCCGCATCCTATCAGCCTCATCAGCAATGATGAACCTAAAGCATTCACTTGTTTCTCTAACTTTAATAAAGACACTATAAATATGAATACCGTAATCGAGAAAGATCCATATTCATTGTAGGATCCAAGATGTGTTCAACCAATCGTGAAGGAGTGGCCACGATGATGTCAGCATCGATGTAAGAAGAAGATTGAGAAGACAAAAGTCGACGGCGTTCCTGTTAAAAAGACTTTCTTATATCGTGTTAAATTTCTTTTCATAAACCAATCATATACAAATTGTACCTTCTCAAAGGGATCACTTCCACTCAATCCGACAACTTTCGCTCCAATTGTGTTGAAACGAGCCAAATCCTGAAAAATAATTCGAATATAAAGATGCTTCGAGAGAAAAAAATAAAATTAGCCGAAAATTAGAAAAAAATTATTACAGTGATAATCTGCTTGACAAGAGCTTGAACAGGAACCACGACGATGGAAGAAATACCGCTTTTTGGTCTGAACATTAAGCGAAAAAATTTTTGTCCTAAGTATCAAATTGTACCTTTTGACAGCTGCCAGAATGGGCAGAACGTAGCACAGCGTCTTCCCGCTTCCTATAATTTCATTATTGGATTATAAGTCTAATAACTCAAGACCTGTGGGCGCAGAGATGGCCACATCTCTTCTCCGCAAAACTGGTGGACAATCGATTGAAGATAGGAGATCAGGCAATACTGCTCTCTGTAAAACAAAAAAAGTTACAAAGGATAATAGGAAATATGGTGCCTGAACAGGAAACCAATGTTTCAGCTCCTTCTGGACGCGCTCCAACAGAGAGTCCGACAGGAATTCTTTAATCTAAAATTATTTCAATAAGTACAGTCCAGACGATTGGCATCTTAAATGGAAAATAATTACTAACCTCTTCAAGCGGCCGAAGATTATCGCCTGCAATATCAGCAGGAAATTCCTTCGCTTGCTTGACCCAACTCGAAACCACACTGGAAAATTAACAGGTGCTTAGATTAACACAAAAATTATAAGCTGACGAAAATGCTTACCGAATCTTCTTCAATTCAGAAAAGTCCTGTTGTCCAAGCACCTTGAACTCCTTTTGATAGTCTTCGTCGACTACAGTCGAAGCTTTGGCGGCATCTTCGTCATCGTTTTCGTCAGCTACATCTTCTTCTTTAACCTTCATTTTCTTCTTTTGCCTTTTCTTGGCTTCCTTCTGTACATGTCCATTCTCCTCATGGACATCCTCAATTTCGTCTTTTATGTCCACATTTTCCTCCACAGAAGCTTCCTTCTTCTCTTTAGACTTTTTATTTTTCTTGATTTCACCCATGCCTGAACACTGCATAATTTAATTAGCATTCAATAAGCATAAAAACGGAGACAGGACCTTCTGAAGCGGAAACTCAAAAATACGAGTATTTAGCAAAATGTGTTCTTGTTTCTGCGGCTCTCACCACGCTTTCAATCTTACTTTATGCCCTTAGGGCATGTACGTCGCAAAGAGACAACTGAATTTTTCACATGAATTTACAGCGTGTTCTTGCTAGATTTTGATCGGATTTTTTTCCTGAAATATACACGATAAAATAGGCCATATTTCAGGGGTACACGTTATGTCACCAGCTTAGTCCTTGTGGCCCCGCCGATTACGAAATTCGAATCGGCTGACATCGTTGTTAACGCCTTCTTGTTGCTGTTGTGTTCATCTCCAGTCTTTGTTTCTTTCTTGCAACTGTTGTCCGTTGTCGCACCATGGCTACTCCAACTGTTAAGAAAGAGGGTATCATTTCTGCCCGAGACGTCCTCACTGAATACCTCAAAGTAAGTTCTGGCATTTCGAATGCTGAAACTTGTGAATTACATTTATTTTTCTTTGCTTGATGTAATCGAAATGCATTGAAGGGTGACGTCGCCGCCGTTGTGACCTATAAGAAGATCTCTGATGTATTCGAACGGATTGAAAAGTGAGAATTTTTGTGCTGTGCCTAAGCCTTCATCGTACGAATTCCCTTACCAATTTCATTCAAATTTTGTTATACCACCAATGGATTATACAAACAAACTATCATCATTTATGATCATCTTTATATAACATTTTCTTTTCAGGCTGCCTGAAGCGAATGCACAAGCTTTTCTGGAGCAAATTGTGGGACTGTCAGATCTCTTAGGAGAAAACTGCAAGATCCTCGTCCATAATATTTCGGTGAGTTCGGGATTTCAGTTTATGACATTAAAAGCATGACTTTCTTATGTGTTTGCTGCGTAAATTATTTTCTT
Organism: Diplogasteroides magnus; assembly: GCA_014805445.1. Taxonomy (NCBI): domain Eukaryota; kingdom Metazoa; phylum Nematoda; class Chromadorea; order Rhabditida; family Diplogasteroididae; genus Diplogasteroides; species Diplogasteroides magnus. Next base: position 8,620 of record JACMIF010004105.1, on the reverse strand, counting down.
TTGTGTATTCTCGGTCGTTGCGAAGTATTGCACAACTCGTGTGCAAATTCCTGTATGAGTCACACATGTCCAGACAGAACGATGTTGATGTATTCACACATAATTGAACTTGATGCAAGTGTTTCAGAAGCTCAAATGGTCCGTTCTTCCTGTGGATATGCGCGAAAGTTGGCGGACTCTACTATGTGAAATTGGAGTGCGACACGTTTTCCACCTGGAGACGATCTACAAATGCGCCATCTCGAATCTCCTTCCTGTTGTAACAATCAACGGTTAGTCCTATTGGATAGATGTTTAAGAAAGATGGTATGTTGAGAAGAGAACGAGGCTGTTCTCGCTCTTCCGAATGATGATCAAGAGGAGTTGTATGCAATGGCACATTCTATCGTTGATCAGCTACTGAGATGCATCCCTTCGTTAGTTTTGAATTGCCTTTCTTCTTGATTTACTAATTAACAAAATTTCAGTTCGTTTAACATGGCTGCAAAGCAGTTCGATCGAACTTTCCCTCATTACACAGCCCCTGCAATCAAGTAAGAATTTTACATTCATTTTTTTTTCGATAATCAGTAGTTGTATGATATTTCGTTTATTTCAGATTCACTTCATTCGTGCGTAATATTGTAAATGCATCGGAGTACGCTGTTTCATGTAGAGAGAAATTGTGGTGCACTCTTATTGACAATCTTGTCGGAATCGATGTGAGTTCATGAGACGTCCATATACTCATAAGTTTCTTTGTTTTTAGGCTTTGATTGGACATCCTGGAGATGGAGAAGACAGCGGAGCGGAGATTTTTGTGTTGGAGGATGAAGAGGACGAACAACGTCAGTTGTCATCTTTGTCTTTATTATACATAACATGATCACTTTTTCAGTACCTGAATGGGAAGATAGCACAGCAGTTCATGTTGTCAAGTTGAATGGTGCAATGCAAAGTATAATGCAGTATTTGTCAGCTTCTCATGGAGGACCAGTCGATCCTAATGGTGAGAATTCAACATTACCCCGATTAAATAAAATACTTTTACTTCTTATATATGGTGTTTCAGCAGTCAGTTGGATTCACTACACGGGAACAATATCAGAGAGTATCTTCAGCTGCTTACACGTAACATTTTGATGTGCTCATGTTTTCCCTCTATTCAGTACCGTGATTTCAATGTATACGACGTTAAGGTTGCTTTCGAGAAGCATCTTCTCACAACCAGGAATGTTCGTTTCGTTTCTTTCCTCTGGATGTATCTTGGAAGTCTTCACGAGGTTTTCTCCATTCAATGTAGACAACGTATATGCCCTATTCAGTCGTATCCTCGTCGTATCCTCTCCTTTCTATGGGATGTGATGATCAGAGTGACGATGGTACATGGAGAGGCCAGGAAGAGTCATGGAGCTGCATCGTATATGGCTGCCTTCCTTGCACGAGCCAAGTACATCGACATTGCGTCAGTTTACTCTCTTGTCTCTCAAGGACATTCTTATCTCTCAATCAATCCCATCACTTCTTGTCATGATGAGAAAGGAGCAAGGGCAATCACAATATATATGAACAGAAATATAATGTCTTGTTTAGATTGGCGAATGAATATTTGTCGCTCATGGCTGGTTATCTTGCATCATATGTGGATAAGGTCGGCCTGTCTTCGTCCAGAATTATTCCCGGTATGAATGTTTCGTTGTTATTTACTCCCCAAATATGCATCAATATTACAAGGCTCATAAAATAGTTTTAAAAGTACATCGGATAGCGAAGCACTTTTAAGAGTGCCTTAACCCAAAAATATGCTTGATCTAGCCAGCCTTTGGGTTGAAAGCGACCAGCTGTTCTTACTGTAGCCCGTCTCTGGTCCCTAAAATCCCGCGAACCTAATCCGATTTCGATCGAATTGGCGCGACCCTTTTGAACTATGGTGCCTGATGTCGTTCTTTGTTCAGGTCTCGCTCATCACGGTCTCTTCTATGCTATGGCAAATGCATTCTTTCTCGCATTCGCCTTCCGATACAGGGAAATAGTCAAGAGCGATTGTGAGTATTACTCCTATTGTTGTATGATGTAAATATGTTTTTAGTATTGGACGAGGTTCGTCATTGGTGTCTTGGCAGATTCATTCATTCCTCTCTCGATCCACTTAGGTATGTCTCCATTATCTCATTCCCTCTACCCTCACCCTTTTCAGATACTCAGTATGCTCAGTCGCTCGTTGTTTCGCAGCCGTTTCTCGTTCCCTCCAACTCATCTACTGTAATCACGTCCTTCCATTATCATACGATGATGTCAGAAGACCCTTCGATCCCTGTTTCCCCTTTGACACTTATTCTCTTGACAAGTAAGTCTTCCATTTGTATACAGTATGAAGTGTTGATTGAGGACAACAGAGTTGATCACTCCTATCACTCGAAAGTTCTCACCAATGAAGGAAGACACAGCAACATTGAGTAGAGAATTGAAAGGAGTCAAGAAGGAAGAAGAAGAGGATGAAGGGGCACTCGACTTCCTTGATGATGATGATATGGACTACGGTAGGAGGCATACGGTAGAAGACAAGTAATGGTGTCATTGATTCAGGTTCAGTCAAGTCGTTTGGTCCCTTGTCAAATGGGCTGTTCACAACGTATTCAAGTACTCCCGGACTCCGTCCATTCCATGTGGGATCCCCTATGGATACGCGTTGAAGTACGGTAGAGTGAAAATACGGTACAAAGAGACTTTCTTATATGTAGAACATACAAACGATTCGAGAATATTCAATTCAACTATCGACTTTCTTTTTATGGTACCCTTTGATAATACTAGTCTTAATTTTTCATAATGTTTTACCCTGTGACTATTATTACGCTAGGCAGAGATTTTTGTATTAGTTGCTTGAAAGCAAGCTAAAATCCTACGAATTGTTGCTTATGTAGGGCGGTACGGTGGTCTGTCGATCGTTCTTTCACGTATTAGCAGACATTCTTTCTTTCGTTTTGGTTGGTTTTTGGTTTTGCGTTCCGAACTGTTACAAAGTGTACGAATAATTAATCGTGTTGTACTGTGTGTTATTGAGAAACGACGAAAATGTGTTACTGCCTTACTTGTTTCCTTTCCCAGTCAAATGCTCCCCACGGAATAAAAGTTTATGTGAAATTTGATTTATTCTACTGTATACATAACTATTATGGAAAGAACAGACCTGGAATGACATGTAATGACCGGTTATCGATTGGATACAATGGAAAGAACTAAATGAGGAAGTATGGGACAGTATCGGTATATTAACTTTGATCTTTGGTCTTTTGTCTATGAAGAGCCTTAGTAAGATTCCTAGTGGAAGAAGATATGGGAATGGCTCTTGAGGAACTGGAAGTGGAAGGAATTCTGTGAGGACTAATGAAAGATGAAACTGAAGAAAGACCAGCACGTGAACTAATAGAAAGACCACGAGAAGAAGGAATGGAAGGACCAAGGGAGGGAGGTCTCCTACCACGAAGGGATACTATATCAGATGATGAAGTAGTTGAACGAAATGAGAGACCATTGAGAGTAGATGCAAGTGATTCAACTGAAAGGAAGTCTATTTAATCACTCATCAATTGTACATACCAGATGAATGTCTATGTGTTGCCAATGCAGGTAGTCCTAGTCTTTTTAGTCTTTTCCAATATGCAGCAGTGTCCATTCCTTCCCATCCTCCATTCTCTAATCCATCCAAATATCTAAGGAATACATTTATCTTGAGAATGAAGTGAAGTCTTCAACATACCTTCTCATTATTCTGTCCCTTACTCGTTGTTCAACATTGGAAAGAGGAGCATCTCCTATGGCCAAATCTACCGATGTTTGAACCTTAATCAAGATATTACTAGAATCATTGAGTGAAATCTACATGAGAGACAGAATCGAGTCCGACAAAACAAGATGAACAACCAGGGAAGTTGAATGCATAGTCAAGGGCCAGTCTCTCAATCGATATGTGTTTCTCCTGATTGGAATGAATGAATGGGATGAAGGGGGGAATGTACTGACTGTACAGTAATTGACAGCTGCTTGTACAGCTTCTTTGATTGGTTGAGGGGCAGGATGCCATGGGGGAGGACCTACGAGGAATATGAAGGGAATGAATGGAAGGGGAATACCTTGAAGGGTGAGGAGTCCCATTGATAATGGAGATGCATTGAGGATTGAGACTCCACGTGACTAACATAACAATTCAAATGAGACAAAGAGATTGGACAAACTTGAAAGAATGAAGTGTATCTTCCGAGTGAATTGTCATTGAGAGTCCCATGACAATATGTCATAACAACATCCAATTCAACTTGAGATTGTTCTATCAATCGTCTGCAAAATCCTCTATACTAGCGTTTTCTCGATTAAACCTACGAAATCTTCCCTAATGAATAACCCGTGACACCTAGAAAACGAACTTTTCCACTCTGCTTTGCCATTTCTAATGCCTAAATAGATATCTGATAGCAGAAACATGCAATGTTAATACTTGGAGTGTCTCAAACAGTATCATCTGCTCATATTTGTCGTATTCGATATCGTGAATCTGTAGGCAGCCACATACAAACAATCAGATATGAATAGAACTTACTTGTAGAAAGCAAATGTCAACATAAGTGACACGTAATCTTTTGAGAGATTCCATTAGAGATTCCAGTATTTTATCGGCACGATTGTCAAATGCACGGACGAAGTCCAACTCGAATCTACCGACCTAAATCAATCAATATTTGTCCAACGTCCGAAGCTGTAACTCACTTTTGTACATAAGTAATAAGCACTCCGGGGAATCTTTGTCAGAACCTGAAATTGTCTTCTATAACATTCATCTTCTTTTTGTTCCTCTCACCCTTCCCAGAATACTTTCTGATCGTTCCTTTCCATACCAATATGCAGTATCAATGATGTTTATTCCATCTTTGATGGCTGCCTCGATAATACTTGGAATGGAATCATTGACATCCCCAAATAGTCCTCCTATTGCACCACATCCTGTAACTATCATACAGATGAATAGGAATCCATCGAATACCCAATCCAATCTGTGATGCAATAATGTCAGTCCTTCCCAATCTCGAATATCTCATTCTTCTCACTGATGCTTCATTATGGAATCGTGGAGTATAAGTGGGGGGAAGACCGGCAAATGACTTTCCACGTGACTAAACATAACCTATTAGGTGGAATTATAAAATACATTGCGTCAGATCAATACCACTATCTAGTACATAATAGCATACTTAACAATAAGGCAGACATGGACAGAAAAGGGAGGCAATAAGTGAGCTTTTGATTGAGTTGCTTTGTATCCCGAAATAGTGCTCTCCCGATAGTTGCTGTCGTCTACAAGAGTGTGCATCTATAATGGATGAAGACACGAATGGAAAGGAAGCAGGGAATGCATGTTGAGGGAATGACAAGGAGGAACTATCGATAGAAGCAGGGGAATAAATAGAAAGATTACAATATTATGGAAGTCACACAGAGGGAAAACTAAGAATGAACTGAAATTCAGATCACAAATAAGGAAATAGTCCAACCTCTCCTTCTCGTTGTTTTGCTCTGAGATTGAGTGATGCAGAACGAGGAGGACGACTTGAGGATGTTGATGGTTCCTGAAGAAGAAGAAAGAATCACACCAGGGCCATCCAGAAACACGCAATGATTTTTAGAGGTAAACCATAATTTCTCGTTTCTAATTTGAATTCCTCCATATTTCTCGCAATGTTTCTGTTTTTCTGAATAACATTGATTGTACCTGATGTATATGATGTGTAGAAGTACTTCCATTAATATACACAGGGACTCCTCTTGCACGAGAGAATGTATGTGATTGCATTCCCTTCACTCAATCACCATCGTCTCTTCTTCCTTCATTCAATTAGACTAATTCTGAAAATCATTCGAATGTTTTACAGAAAGAGTACAAAATAACGAATATCGATCGATGATCAATACAATTTCAGTGAATGATTTCCAGGATGGAACGAGAAGTAGTGGTTAACTGTGGTTGAGGGAATGTGTTGCATGGGTGGGGGTGGGAGGGGATGGTGTGAGGTAGAAGAGAAGAAAAGAGAAGTCCTCCAAGAGACACTATGCATTTGATAGTGAATAGTGATGGTAGACTGGTCAAGACAACGAGACATCCAATACTCCATCCACAAGGGAATCCAATGGGAGAAGAGACAAGAAAAGGGAAGAGGAGGATAGACAACGACGATGGAATACGAGGAAGAAATGTGGAGGGACAACCAATGAATGAATACACTCCACATGAAATATGGGTTCGGTCACTTCAAATGAGTTCACACATTTTTAGTCCCTTTCATTCCATGTTTTGTTGGACATTGAGTGGTAGGCAATCGTCATTTCCATCTTCTGATAAGAGTCATTTGGGAGGAAGCAAAGTCAATGACAGCAGTGATAAGAAATAAGGGTGGAGTCGCCCATAAGAGACTAAGATAGTTTCAGTCATCGTTGATTGTCATTTTCTCCTCAATCAATTCAATTCTTTCAGTTGATGTTGTCTCCTTCAGTCGTCGTCAGCGTCGTGCTGGCGACGATTCTCGTCGTTGCAAGGGCAGATTTATTAGCGCCGTGTGTGAATGGAGGCACTCCAATTGACAGTACAGAGTGCGCCTGTCCCAGTCTTTGGAATGGCTTAGTTTGCGATGAAATAGTCAATAGACTCCTCTGATTAAATGGTACGCTCATCTTTAGGTCTGCGTCAATGGTGGACGTCCAGTTGAGGGAAGAAAGAATGAATGTTACTGTCCTAAAGGATACTACGGAGTGCACTGTGATGCAGGTCGGTATTCTTCCTTTCTATTCCTTGCAATTTAACATTTAATTCTTATTTTACGATATCATTTGCATTCCAGCCCAAATTGCTCGTCCCGTGGATGGAGTTTTCAATGTAAAGCCTTCCTTCAACATATTCATTCATAGCGAACTCACCGATTGGTATGGCCTCAACTTCCACGATCGTCTCATGGGTAAAAATTCAATTTGCTTCGTTTGCAGTAACATGAATATTCAGCTGTTCTTGCAAAGGAACCATCGCTACAAATAGGAAAGGATGGAATGGATCGTTCATATTACAAATCTGCAAGACTCTTCAAAGCTGACGCATGTTCGTGTCTATTAGATGCTTATTCTATGAATGCATTTCAGTCAATAACACTGAAGTGCTCTGCGACTTTCCTGAATCCCCAAACGACGGACTTGATCAGTTTGCGGAGTGCGTCGCGGGAAATGTTACCTATCAACGTCCCAGTGCATACGACTGTTTTTCCGTTGACTTTTACGACACGATCCTCGGCTTATTGAAAGGTTTCCTGATAACACATTCACCAATGACAGATACTGCTACAGAAAATAAAGTGGAGCACTCCGTTTTACTCGTTATGTCACAGCATCCACCAACTCCAGATGAAGAGAATGAAAAGGCACTCATGCAGTATCTCACTGCATTCGGAGTACAAGTTTGTTTCTAGACTGTTCTGTAATGGTTTGACTTCCTCTTTTCAGGTCAATGTTGTCGTTCCATACGATGAAATCATGCTGTCCTGCAGTGAAAGGAGCTACGATGCATGGCAAAGACTTGCAAGGAGGACCAACGGAGAATTCGTCACATTCCAACAGGAAGAACAGGGCGACCCTGATAATGTTTGTCAGATTCAGATGACCATGAACGAAATGATTCTTCTTCAGCTTCTTCCTCGTGTTGTTGCAGCTTCTGCTCATCCACAGTCACATTACTTCAGTGCACAGACAATATGTGATTCAAATGTCAGTCATTCAGCACAAACTGTGTATGAGGCCGGTCACATAAGCGGCGAGACGATTTAGCGGATTTTGGCCAAATTCCCGAAAGTATTTTTGATTTGCCTGAAATTAAAATATGTCACTCTACTAGAGCCCCTTAGAACCCCTGAGAAGTATGACACCTCAATTCGGCCTCATCGTCGAGAACGGGGGCTGCAAAGTTGCGGCATTTGGCACCTCCGGCTCCAATACGGCAACTTTCGGACGTCATAAAAGGTTTCAAAGTGAAGATTTTTCGATCTGGTTTTTTTCATCACGTAGGCCTTGCGGGCCTCATGATTCTTTGTTTCACCTAATTTATTTTCGAGCCTTTCGTATTTTACAGATAACTTTCGATTTCAGCATTTCTTCCTGTAGATGATAACCGAGTGATTTAGGGAGGATGTGAGACATACAGAAAGAAGCAGCTTGAGGAGAGGATTCGAAAGATATGCAAACGAAAAAAATACGCGACCCAGTATTTGAGAAAAATGCACTTTTGTGATTTCATGCAAGGATGCAAAAATGTGACGAAATGCCATGTTTCGGATTTTCTACAGCAAGATGCAGGCTTCGTCAAGGGTCAAGCATACCGGCATTGGATAGTACTAAAGTAGTACCTTGCACAAGATTTTTGGCGGGTTCACTGGAGCAGGCATAAAGATGCGGTGAGGGTCTGAATGTCCCAAAAATACCCAAAAATCACTACCGATGACCTATGACTTTTAGTACCAATTCTGAAAGAGTATTTTTTGAGATAATTTTTGGCGCCAACCTGAGCTTCTGAAATCAAATTTCAACCGAGTTATGGTCGTATTTGTCTCATTTT
>JACMIF010004104.1:0-12968 GCA_014805445.1 Diplogasteroides magnus | reverse complement strand
TAATCCTGTAAAGAGAAAGGGGAAGAGGGTAATCTCCTCTATTGACGAGAAAAGGGACACGAAAGGGCTCGCCGTTCCCACGATACCGTCTCCTGGCACCGCGCCAAGAGATTCGTGCTGGATCCCCGAATCCTACGTCACCAAGGATACTGTAAGAGCGACGGTCAAACGTTGACTGAACAGGTCCAGAAATACGAGCATAAAACAGTGATTTTTGGGAGGAAAAGCTTAGGAGAAGCTGGGGATGAAGCTATGAGAGTGGGCGTAATGCGTCGAAATGCTACACTCCACAGTGCTCTGCGAGATCCAATGGTCGTCTGTGGCTCCGCCCCCTTTTCTCTTCTTCCCTCCTCCTCTCCCAACCCTCTCTTCCCTCCAATTCCCTTCCTTCCTACTACTAGTCTACCTATCTCCCGGCCAAATCATGCTCGGAGCTTCAGGAGGCACCGAGGATCTGGGAGGATATGCTCAGGTGAGGAGGTTCTGGAGGTTCTGGAGGTTCAGTAGATCGAGTAGGGAGGGGTCTCTACTTATGGTCTGCCTATGCAAATGGCCCCTTCTTTATTCTTTTGCCCGCGTCAACGAGGCCCTAATGTTTATTCATTGGGGGCGAACCCAAAATGTGGCGCATCTGATTTCGCGGTCGAAGGAGAGGAGGGAGAACGGATGGGAGGGGAGGACCTTCCCCCCCCATTCAGTTTGTGTCTGTCTCCTGAACGGAAGATACTCATTACTGTATCATGGTTTTTGAGATCAAATTTTTGCGATAGATGTTGAGTCGCTTAATTGCGGTAAACGGCCGTCTATTGGCGTACCTTGACAAAATTTTATTTGAGGGACATTTCAGTGCATTATTATTGGTTCATGTGTGTTTCACCGAGGGCATAACAGCGATTGAGAACGCTTTCTGCGATAACTTACGATAATCGTTGTGGAATTATATCTGTTATCTATATGCCAACCAAGTTGCCTATGATGACTCGAAATCGCATTTTGTCTGATTTCGGGTCGAAACTTTAATAAGGATGGGTGGCGGTCGAAGATCTATTTTGCTCTGTGATTCCTGGTCATTTCGCTAATATTCGTGCGTCTTGAATTGTAGTCTCTGCTGGGCTTATTACTGGTAGAACAACCCTTAGTCAGGAGCAAGGCAGTACTGTTCATTCGAATTTCCCTCACTGCCATCAAATAGAATTGGATAGTTAATATTGTCATCATCGACTCGTTGAGTGTTACCTGCATCATAATCACAAGCATAATCATATCATAATGAATCATAATCACAAAGCAAACTCTCTCTCTCTCTAGAACCACGTATGTGTTGAGAAACCAGCGCGAAGCTAAATAAATGCCCTAATTTGAAGATATGGTGTTAGAGCCTCTCTGAGCTTTTGAGGATCATAGTTATAGTATACTTTGTTTGGCTTCTGAACGAATCTCTTATGTCTCATGACTTGAAGGCGACAACCGAGATAAACGGAACATGGTAAAAGTCTCAAGCCCTTTTTGCTCGAGTTTTTGCGGGCACCATCCCCGCAAGAACTTGAGCAAAAAGACTTTAGACAGTCGTCCTGTCAGTCAAACCACCATGTTAACCTTGTACGAGTCGCGCCATGGCATTCAACGACCGTTTCTCTTCGGGAACGCACTAGAAATATACTGAGTTGCAACTTACTACTTCATTACTACTATTAAATTATTACCAGTATTATAACTTACTCGGAGGGTTATCTATCGAGCGTGGGGACAAGCGCTCCACGGAGATTTGAAGATTGAGAAATGAACTTTACCTCCGTTTTGGAAACCCTACTCGTTACTTACTGGAGTATTACAATGACTTCCTTCAGGTAATCAAGCCAACCTGTGACTCAACTCCCTTCCACGACTGGTCCTCACCAATCACTTATGCACAATCCGCCCATCCTCCGTTCCCAGTAAGTTTTTCTGCTGACACGATTTCTGACCCACTGAACTCTCGAGCTACCGTAATCATAGGCTACCGTAATAGTTTTTCAGCTTCTCTTCTCGCCGCACGGCGACTGGCCCTACGGCGGCGCCACCAATCATCATCTGCATCAACTCACTGGTAATCGATAATTTATTATAGATTACGGTAGATTTCCGTTCAGGAGCTCCGTTGCAACATCAGACTGTTATCTTACAATCGCACAACCAGCATCATCAACAGCAGTTGCAACACAATGATCTCAAAGTGAGACTGATTTCCGATTTATTTGTTCCACTTGTTTTCGTTGTTTGCATCTTGAACAATGCGCGGTTTATTCAATTCTTACTTATTGCTTTACTATCAGTTACCACTAGAATTTCCAAATCGATAGTAAAGTGCATTTCTCATTCGTCTAATTTCCCCGGAACTGTTGCATTTCGCTTTTAGACGCAACCGCTCCGTGGAAATTAGATGAATGAGAAATGTGCTTTACTATTGTTTTAGAATCCATGGCAGGTAGCTTATTTACTTTATTCTCTCATTCTTTACTTTGATGGAGAGAGGGAAGCTCTATGATTGGCAGAATGACAACGTTATGGACTATCTTTCAACACTACTAATTAGTTGACTATATACCCTCTGTGAAACATAACTTATAAAGTAGTCAAAGAGACAACCATAGAGGGGTGCTCCCATGGACCGTGAAGACGGTCCATTCCCATTCTCGTTCACAATCGCAACACACAAATCACATTGGGTTAACGACTTCACTCTCGCTTCTCTGTTCTCTCTCACTTTACATTGTCTCTCGTCTCCGATTGAGAACATTCTCTTAAGAGACCCCGTCAACTACAGTAACCTATGCGCTGCGGGGTGCGATGACAGTAAAACTCTCCTGATTCAGGGGGCCGATGCTCGTTTGTCTTTTCCACCCGGGACCATGCAGTGTTATGGCCCTTCTTGACCTCCATGGGGGAGGGAAATCCTTTATCCCCTTTAGAATATATCCACTCATCTTTGGGATAACGCTTCTCTGGCATGTGAGAGCTTCCCTTTGTTTAGTGTGAACAATAGAGATCGTATTGATGGCACATATCTCATCTGACAGCTCAGCGACGCACAAGCGCCGGGTTCCCAGAAATCCACTTGTATGGATGTAGGGTTTCGAAAACGGTAGCAAAGATCATTTCTCGTTCGTCTAATCCACTCGGAGCGGTTGACTATAGATCTGCTGAGACAACCGTTCAGCGAAGATTAAACGAATGACAATTGCGCTTTACTACCGTTTTCGAACCCATATATTGATGAAATGCTCATCGGCCGGGAAGGCAGCGACATCTTCGTTAATCTCGCCAACACCTATTCCAACTTCGCACGGACGCCGGGTTCCAGTAACGACTCCATCCGTGGAATAGGTACACCTCCTCACTACCTTTTACCTTTGCTCGGTTACCGTAATCCCTCTCTCTCCTGCTTCGCCCGTTACACGGGGCTGTCAATAGTAGGTGTGACACTCTCTAGAGGAGGGGAAGAATGACTACAGTATATGAAGAGAGTTAGACAGTCAGACGACCAGAGTCTAGGTGAGTGGCAAAGACGCAGAGGCGTTAGTCCCTTCCCCACCGCCACTTTCGGGCCGAAGCAAAATGCGATTAGTCCCGAGCGCCTCTTCATCGCTACATCTAGTGGTGGGAGGCAAATTCCGATGACTAGTGGAGGGGCACATTTGATGGAAAGGGATGGGCTTCCTGGTTGGAATATGTTTCATAGAATCCATTTCAAGTGAATCAATAACATGCGATGAAATCCTTGGAATAGTTGCATCTCCTCACTACACTTTTACCTTTGCTCGGTTACCGTAATCCCTCTTTCCTGCTCTGCGTCCGTTACACGGGGCTGTCAATAGTAGGTGTTACACTCTCTAGAGGAGAGGGAGAAAGACTACAGTATATGAAGAGAGTTAGACAGTCAGACGACCAGAGTCTATGTGAGGGGCAGAGACGCAGAGGCGTTATTCCCTTCCCCAACGCCACTTTAGGTTCTAGAAAGTTCTTCTGCCATAAGTTTCACAGTTCAACAAAACCACGAAAAATTTTTCTAAGTTTTCGAACCACGTATATACCCAAAAACATGCATCCGAATTTTTTCCTGAAAAAAATCTAGATGACAGATTTCGATGCGTAGATTCTGAAAATCGTGGTCTCATATGCGGCAGAAATGCATTTTTTTCGAGAAAAATTGTTTGAAATCTTAAAAGTGCCAAATTTGGAAATTTTCACTACATAGCTCAAAATACTGGGATTATCGTTATTAGTGTTTGTTACGTATCCTCTACTCAAACAGCGGTGAAAAACGCTCAAAAATGAAATATAATGAAACATGCCCTCAGGGCATATAAAATCAACGAGCCATTTTCGCGCAAAATGAAGCATGCCATCGTGATCAGCGGGGTCGATATAGTCAGGTAAAAATATTTTCCTTGAGATTTGCGATTAGTGCTGTAGCACTGGTTGTACAATCAGCTCCGCTCTCAGAAGATCTGTGTTGACAGAAGAGGTGACTGCGGCAGAAATATGTTTCGCACATTCCATTACTGAGAATCTTTTGGTTCCTGACAATCTCATGTAGGCATCTATGAAAGTGACTGAAAAATAAAGTTCGTACCGTTTGGGGCTTGTATAATCGCAGTAGGCAAGTCGCTGAGCGCCATTCTGCCTTGTCATAGCATATTCCAGCAGGTGTGAGTGTCCATTGTTCGATAGTCTCCGTGGGCGATTGATGTTGGGAAAGGATGGCAGGGGGCTAATGGACTCTTCCCCTTCATATAGGTGTGACTCTCACCTGTTCGATGGTGTTGCATTAGTGACAGCCACGAATCTTTGATCAGGGAAAAGCAAGTCAGAGGGATTACTAACAATAAGTGAATTAATCTACAGTCTCCAGAGTCCATCGATAGGGCGAGATACGGGAAATAGATGGCATGGGGAGGGCAAGAAGGCTAATGGAATAATTCCTTTATGATCTCATTCTCTATAATCTGTTCGACTCTTGCAAGTAAATAGTGACAGCCGCATGAAAAACACAGTTTCGATACGATATTTTCCATTTTGGACCAACATTTAGTGAGTTTTCTATATAAAGCGTCAATTGGCCACAGTCAATCATTGTGAAAACTAAGACTGTCATTTATCACGTGCTCTTGGAGGGAATCGACATTTTCAGATGGGTTCTGGTGGTAGCGCCGTCGATTTGAGCCAGAGCGCAAACTATGTGGTGGTGGTGTTAGGGGTATGTGTGGATGTTACCAGACATATAGTCATTTGGTCTGATTCGGCCATATAGAAGAGATAAAAATTGCTTCTGAAATCTGAAAGAGCTTCTGAAATCAATTTTTGACCGAGTTATGATGAATCAATTGATTTTCTCGTAAATTTTCTGAAAATCAATTGATTCGCCATAACTCGGTCAAGAATTGATTTCAAAGGCTCTTCTTAGCGCCAAAAATTTTCTCAAAAAATATTCTTTAATAATTGATACTAAAAGTCATAGGTCATCGGTAGCTATTTTTTGGTCATTTTTCAGATTTTCGATTTTTCGGCTATGTGCAAAAACGGACTTTCAGTCAGTGACATGACCCCCACTTTTTAGTACCAATATTGAAAGAGGACTTCGAAACAATAAACTTTTGTTCTGGAAGTTTGCTTGAAATCGATTTTCCAGTGAGATATGGTCCCACAAACTTAGACGACTTCGCCAATTTGGGCGGTTTTTTGACTTTCAGAAAATCAGGGCACTATCGCGCGGATTTTTAAAAAAATTGAAAAGCCCTATTTTTGTAGCTTGAAATAAGGAGATTTTTTTAAAAAATAGTAAGACACACATTTTATATGGTTTCTGATTTATCGCTGAATTTTGTACGATGTCGAAAAATCGATTTATTGAGAAAAAAATCGACAAAAATTAAATGTTGCCCTTCTGCTATGTATTTTTGCTGGAAAGAGAGTGCAGAGTTGTGCTAGTAACCATGTTTTCGATCTCCCAACGCACGTCTTTCGACCGCAGTAAAAATCGGAAGATAAATCAAGAAAACCCCGATTTTACCCTATTTCGCAATTTTTATCTCTTCTATATGGCCGAATCAGACCAAATGACTATATGTCTGGTAACATCCACACATACCCCTAACACCACCACCACATAGTTTGGGCTCTGGCTCAAATCGACGGCGCTACCACCAGGACCCCCTCTATTGTCTCCAAGAGCTCGTGTTATTTCATGCCTGAAACATAGAGCAATGACCTGTATTAAAAAAACTCATTATCGATAAAGGCCTCAAGCATCTGACGGAGAGCTGAATCGAGATTCATTGAGAATTTTTCCATTTTCTGCATTTTCGTCTAACATGGCCAAAGTACGGAACAACATTTATCTTCTAGCTGAAACATAAATCAGTGGCAATTTCCTACACATCAGACCTCACTGAAAATTTTAACAAGTTACATTGGCTCAATCCATTTCAGTACATGAGAACTTACGCTTTGTGAATTTCTCTTTACTTCTCTCACCGTTACTTTTCCAAAAGACCAGGTGGCCTGCCAGTTCGCATTTCATATCTCTGGTGAAACATAACCGCGCCTGGATCGCACCATTGAAGAAGTGAACTCATCAGTCCCCTTCATCATCATGTCCTAAATGCCCATGAGGCTTTTGCTATGGTCTCTGACATAACCCGCATGAGATAGGTTTCACAAACAGTACAAATAGTGCCCAGTATTTTGTTCACTTTTCTTCACTTTCCCTCCCCGTTTTCCATGCCAAGAGACGGATGGGCAGAGGTGGTTGGCCATTGACACTTTGACGTGTTGGGGGAAAAACTCTCAAAGGGAAATCAACTGAGGGAAGGGAGGGACAAACCTGGAGGGGATAGGTTTCACGAATAGTGTAAACAGTGATAATGGTATATTCTAACTAATAGAGGTTCCACAATTAGTAATGGACAAAGTATGTATTTTTACTCCAGATTGGAGATATTGATTTGTGGGTTCAAGATAGTTTGATCATCCTGGAAGGAAGATTTAGGCATCCGAAGTTTCGAATAAGTTTCATGACTGATATAAATAGCTATATCGGCATAGTTTAGCTGGTAATACGTTTTCCTCTTGCTCCTTAAAGACCATTAGCAACTGATTGGCTGACGGGGGTGAGAGACTGGGCGAATTTGGTTTCCCTAACCTGCATAGGATATGTTTCGTGATCAAAGTAAATGGGGATTGATATGCTGTTCCTTCTTCGCCGAAGCTCGTCTTCTATCAGAACAGTTAAAATCACTTTCTTCTCCTGACATCTTGCCATCCTCTCTGTTTTGCCATGATAGTGTGCAGTGACGCGTTAGGGAATAAAGTGCACCATATTTGTCTGTTTACTCATTCCGATCGGTTGTCTATGATGAGGACACAAATGGTCAGAGGCATAAAAGATGCACTTTATTCCCAAATGCTACACCCTATATATGGATTTCAATCCCACGTCCAACTTTAGTTTCCACTACCGGCTCATGTGGAGATTTCACAAGTACGGCGCAAGTGCCCATGTCGCTTTTATCTTTCAGATATCTTTCCATTTCCCTTATCCCATTATCCTTGTACATATCATTTCCCCTTCTTCTAGGGTTGGCAGTTAGTGTACGAAATCAGTTATGTTTCACTGACTCTATAAATAAAAGTTATATAGTATCCGTGAAACATAACTGATTTCGTACACTAACTGCCAACCATACCTTCTTCTACCTTACTATTAGTTTCCCAATGAGAGTGCGAAAAGGGGATATTTCTCTCTTATCTCTTTCAACTCCTTTCCCACATGCGCAAACTGGCCAATCACTGGTCGTCCTTGTGTAAAGGCAACGTTCCGTCTCGCTTCAGTCGTCGTTTATTCTTTCCAGGGGTCCCACCGCGAACGAGAGAGACTACGGTATCTGAAGAGACGAAGACAGATAGAGACAATTCCAATGGTTGTACACAATATTGTACAATGTCCATTCTTGTTTCGGCTCCTGAGACTGTGGTGACTAAACGAGGGATGATTGCGGGTAGCAATGCTACTTTTGTGATGGGATATGTTTCAGGATCATTACATAGTTCCAAGTTGATGAAATAAGAGCTCAATTTCAACGAGACGGTATTAGCAACTATTATATACTCTGACAAAGCTAGGCAATGCCAATAGAACTTGCGCCCGAGTTGAAAAGGGGCGAAAGACACATATAAGATAGGCATCTTCGCCTTGACAATGTAATACTGGGTCTGTATTGCCTCCTGGACAGCTCCTCGTGCCTTCTTGAACATTGTCTGTCACTGCTTATTTAACTACGGATCAGATTAAGAGAGACGGAGACAGTTTGACCTCCCCTCCCTTCGGACTGTCGAACAACAAGGGACTTCTCTCCTTGCAATACATTGCCGCAAGATGGTCATGTAGCAAAAAACCGATTATCAGTCAGCGCGGCCTCATTACAGAGGTCCTCCTTATGCGGGAAAGAGCCCCGCATAAGAGAAATGGAGATGAAGCTGAGTCATTATCACTCTTCCCTCCCTTTCCCTCTGTAAAGCATCTGTCTATGGTTAGTGATAACAACCGCTCCGTGGAGCCGAATGACGAACATGTGCCGAGTTTCCCTTAATGTCATGGGCGCTTCCCCCCATCTACGCGGGCCTCTTTCAAGTCATAAATGTCAATGTTCTGTATCGCTAATGAAGACCAACCGCTATATCACCACGCCCCCCTCCTTATTGGCACTAGTTTCCCGAAACGGGTTTCTTGACTACTTTCGGAATAAATCATGTCCTGGGACCAGCAGTCGTCTCCGCCCATCAACCCTGAGGCATCTTGGCACCTCCATCCACCCTTCCCCTCCCTTAACCTAACGGTTACTGGCTACAATGTCTACGGCCCCTATGACCGCCATTTCCCTCCCCTGGCCTCCTACTATCCCAAGGTACCGGAATATTCGAGTCCGATGATCATCTGATTCCGATAAATACCGTAACCCATTGCAGTTGGAATCGTTGGACAGGCCGGATGTCATCCAAAGACTGCCCCCACAGCCGATTACCGTCTCTTCCTCCTCGTGGTCCTACAACCCCTTCCTCCCACCAACCACCTTGGTCGGACAGCAGCAGGTACCTGACCTAGTGCACTGCCCATTGCACTATTCTGATTACGGTAGATTATCGATTTATTTCAGCAGCTCATCGGCCTGACCTCGGACCCGTCTGCTGACAGCTCGGCAGCAGTCGCGCTGCAGCAGCAACAGCAACTTCAGGTTTGGACGCTGTTGGTCCTGAAACATAAGCCATCCGGGTTTAGCAGATCCATGGTGGAGAGGATTGCTCGTCTTCCGTCATTGCTGGCCTTCCTGATGGAGATGAAGCGGCTTCTTCTGATGATCTGGAACATTTCGCCAAGCAGTTCAAGCAGAGGAGGACCAGCTTGGGGTGCGGAGTTTGACCTACTGCACTACATTGTTTTGGGATTACTGTATATTTAGTGGTTACTGTAATAAGTGACTAGTGCGACCTTAATAAGATCTTTTTTGAAAATGTGCTGAAAATTGTCGCTAGAAAAAAACTCGAAATATATGGAAGACATGAAGCATATCCGCCGTAGGTTCACGCAAGCGGACGTTGGCTCCGCACTTGGCACCCTCTACGGTAACGTCTTCTCTCAAACGACAATCTGCAGATTCGAGGCACTTCAGCTGAGCTTCAAGGTACGGTAGAAGACGATTGCGAAATGGCAGACAGCGGTTACACCGAAATTAAATATTTTGGAGGGTTGCGGTAGCTCCTAAAACACGGTTTTCCAGAACATGTGCAAGCTGAAGCCTCTGCTCTTCAAATGGCTGGAAGAGGCTGATTCTACCACCTCAAGCCCCAACTCGAACTTCGAAAACTTCGCGGCACAAGGAGGCAGGAAGAGAAAGAAGAGGACAAGCATCGATGTGGGTTACTGTAGGATTTGAATTCTTCTTGGTCCTGAAGGGAATTTTTTCAAACCCGGAAAAATTATGTTTCAGTCCAACATCAAGTCGCGACTCGAGCATCATTTCATCAAGAATTCGAAGCCGAATGCGCTGGAGATCAGGGCGGTGGCGATGGATCTGAACCTGGAGAAGGAGGTGAGAAGTTTGACTTGAATGAATCCCGACCGCGACGCGTGGACGGAGGCGTTGCGGT
Organism: Diplogasteroides magnus; assembly: GCA_014805445.1. Lineage (NCBI taxonomy): Eukaryota > Metazoa > Nematoda > Chromadorea > Rhabditida > Diplogasteroididae > Diplogasteroides > Diplogasteroides magnus. The sequence goes on along the minus strand of JACMIF010004104.1, from coordinate 2,786 downwards.
TCTGATAATCACCGTAACTTTTACAGGTTGTTCGAGTGTGGTTCTGCAACAGACGACAGAAAAAGAAGAGGATGACTGGACAGCCATATACGGACGCCAATGGGTACGTTTTCTCATTTTATGGAAACCGCAGGGTTTGCGAAAGAACTCTGTTACTGGTACAATTCCAGTGAATTCTTACTGGAGTAACGAATACTTGTTCAGGATGATAGTTCACGATTCGTATGCTGCAGACATGTTCTATCAGAATGCAGCCGCTGGAATGTTTCAAAACTGCTATTTGATGGAAACAAGTGTTGAGTAAGTCAGATCGTAGGGTGTCGTTCGTGGTGACTTTAGTGCATTCGCGCTGCCTCTATTCTTCTAGGAGCGGTCGTCTCTGGATTCGATAAAAAACCGCTCCTCGGAGAGTAGAGACACGTCGAATGCACTAAAGTCACTACGAGCGACACTCTATCAGACCGTTATTTCTTTTTATAAAATTTAGTTGAAAACAGGGCTTGTTAAATAAAAGTGCATTTCACATTCGTCTCACTTCCGCGAACCGATTATCTCTCGATAATTGAGACAAACGCCCCGCGTCGATTAAATGAGCGAGAAATTCACTTTTTCCGATAGACACACAAATTTGAAATATGTTTCACAATTGTTTTATAGTCGCGGAAACCCAATGAAAGCAGTGATTTCAGTGCTTCCATTTCTACAATAGATTATCAGGTGATTCGTGCTTGGATCTGCGCGGGAAGTTCGAATTTGAATGGTTGCAGACGCCTGTGCTTCGAAACTCGTGACGTTGATCAACAAGGTGCAGACAAGGGTACAACATCGCGGTGAAGGAGAAGGACACGTTTCAATGTTTTGATGGCCCGGTGAAGGTATGTTTCAGTACACGAGTAGTTCGTTCTTTTAGTCTAGAAAGTTGAAATATAAAAGGATTGCGAAATTGTTTGTATACGTTTTTTGTTGTTGTTGTTTGTATACGTTGAAAATGTTTTTTTTTACAATAAAGTAGAGTTTATGCTTCAGGATGTGGAATGACTGCTGAACCAGATGGGCGGATGGCCAGCAACTCAGTCGCTCCGGTCATCTAGCGAACAGAAATTGAATGCATCTGCCGTAACCTTGATCTTCCTCTCGAGACCAGATTTCCCTCTGACAAAGAGTGACGTGTACATTATTCTGTGAAGGAAGCTAAAGTTAAATTGAGTGGATTTCATCCTGAAGTTGTGTTTCGTTGTCATTATTGGAAGAAGATGGCATTTTAATTGTTCACATTCTATTTTTGAGGAACGAAATGAAGAGATGGTGCATAATAATTTCATGTGCTTAACAAGTTACATGACAGAGTTCAATTAGGAGGGCATGTAATGCAACTTTTTTCATCTCGAGTTGTTCACCAAGCATTTGTTTTATTATTTCAATGACGAGTCATAAATAATATCTATGTTTCACTAAAGACATATATTGAAAGCATCGCGATGGCAAGTCAATTTATTGGGTACTTTTTTTGTGCAAAAATTGCAGCTAACAAAAAAACGTTTTCTAAATATTGTTATTCGTGCAAACTGAGCCGAAAGTCAGCCTATTGGCGACAAATTGGCCCGAGAAATTTAGTGCTACCAGCGTGATATTCCTTGATTGATTGTTTGCTTCAACCAGTCTATGAGAAGTGGCTTGATTGTGCTCGTCTAGGTTTCGCGCAGGATAAATAGTGATAGCGTCAACGATATTTTCAATCTGGACCACGTTTGTTGCCAAAGAATATAATAAAAATAATTAATAGTGAAAGTATACAAATTTCAATTCGTTGAGAGGAAATCATTCCGGATACGGTATGTTTCACGATGGTCAGATATTGACAGTATCATCTATAGAGTGTGGCTATCGGAACTTTATTGACAGCCGTCATGACTAGTGGTAGATTCGAGCTGAAAACACGAGCGGGCGACTATAGACGCAGACATAGAAATGATGCAAATTTTGACCGGCTGTCAATAAAGTTCCGATAGCGACACCCTAATCATCTACATACAATATTGATCTTGTCCTGTACCTGAGCATAAGTCTAAAGTCAATACGCCACGAATTAATGGTGCAAGTGACCATTTCATACGTAATTCCGGCGGAGCTGTTATCTTTACGAGCGATAAACAACCGGAGCGAATCAGACGAACGGGAAATGCACTGTACTATCGATTTAGAAACCCTACAGAGCACTATGGTCATTTGCGTCATAATGCTGCAATCTTTTCTTTTCACCAATATCGCACAAAAGCCCATGGTGCTCTTGTTCTTCACCCCGCGTTCGTACATGCAAATCGTCTCGCACTATTTTGCACCGGCTTGATTATTTCATCTTTTTTGAAAGTCGAAGGTAAGTGGAATTAAAAATATAAATCTTATGACAGCGCCTTTCCTTTCTTGGATTTCATAGGTATTCAATATTGTTTTCCGTGCAAACTATTAGGTTGAGTCATAAGTAATGATAAATCTATTTTCACATCGATTATCTTCGTTCAACCTGATATTAGCCACTGCCCATAACTATCATAGACTCCCCACTAAAGATCTCATTCGTTGCCACCATCATGATCTTCTGCCGTGAAAAAGAGCAGCGGCGCGATTTTTCAAAGTTGGTCGATTTTTCGAACTCGCGCGTTTTCGACCCATTTTCGGCACTCTTTCACTCGTCCTAGCTCAGCGAGTAGAGCTAGCTCGAAGGTGTCAACAGACAAAATATAGCCAGCTGAACGTCCGATAACGGTGAATTTTCTCTCTGCACAATT
>JACMIF010004102.1:0-12970 GCA_014805445.1 Diplogasteroides magnus | reverse complement strand
CCCCGTATATGTCATAGAACTCGCGAGAAAAAATCGAAAACTTTCGTCAAAGTCAAACTTCGAAAATTCATAAAAAATCGAAAAAAAATTTTTCATGAGCTATCACCCCCCTAACGTTACTCGCCCAGGTATGTAGTATTTTAAAAAAATACAAAAGATATAGGTTAGAAAAAAGGTGTACCAGGCACCCATTGTGAGCCTTACGATCAGTACGTGACCGGCCTGTTATGACATTTAACTGAAACATAACTGGTGCGCTTAAAACTTTCGATCGGTAATGATAATTTAGAACTCACAATAGCGGTAAAATATTTTCACATTACAAACAACTTATTCTTGTCAACATAAACATAATACAGTAGTTGTGAAGGTCCAAACATGAATGAGTGCCAAATTCTCCAGGGGGTCAATGGAAGGTGGTGTCTGGGGAATAAACTGCCAGTGCGCACCACTTAGATAAGCTCTTGCTGCTACTTCAGATCCTCCAGAGGCCCCGTTCGTCACTGGAAGGGGCTACATACGACCAGTAAGATATCAACTTATTCAAACTCAAAAAGGTGTTCTGTGGATTGTAATTTGTTCTTGAATTATAGTCATTTGAGCAATTGTCTATTTGCGGGCAATAAGAGAAAAATGAGGCTTTATGTTTCGTCATTATCTACTTCACATGCAAATGGCCGTTCATCGGAATAAATAAATACTGAATTTTGGGACTAAATTGACCCTAGAAAGGTTACGATGCCTTATTGAATTTCGCATACAAACGGACATGACGACTGCGGTTAGGAAACAAAGATTCGTTCCAATTAGACTATAAGAGAACAGATGAGTAGAGAAAATAAGGACGAAATTGTGTTCTGGTCATATTAGAGGTGTATTCACAAAGGAACACTGGTGAAGAGGAGTCATCGCCGACTTCAGAGACTGGAGAAAACACTAATTCCACTTGGATTATCCCCAAGCTAACTTTAAGACCAGTTCGTATTCGGTGAGGCCAAAATGAAGTCTTCAATGAACAGAGATGAAAAGATTATGCCAAACAGTGATATTCTGTGGGTGAAAAAATGCGCTACGATGAAGGTTCATAGAAAACAAAGTAACATTGCGTTCTCTTAATTGACTCAAACTATAAATATCTGAACAGCTGCGGCGGCTAACCGAATAAGCGACAGGTGAATGGAGTAAGAGAATAAAGCAAAAACCTTCGTTCTGCACCAAGATTTGTGGCCGACTGGAGGGAAAAGCAACGGTGAAGACGTCACTCCTGAGGGGTAGTTGTCTCTAATTCTTAAGAGATAACCGCATAAGAGAGGGAAAAGACGACAAATGACGAAAGTAGTGAAAGACCCTTGACGGATTGGAGCCCGGGGACTTATCATAGACCGCTTAGGGCCATCACTTCTTCTGAAGAGCGCCAAATAGCCTTGTAAATATGGGCTATTACTCTATTAATACTGAGTGACCTATGGTGACCTATTTTACAGGTTATGTTTCGCATAGAGTATATATTCAAAGGCAAAGTATCCTTAAAACACAACCCAAGAAATCAAAACTCCAGCCAGGCAGTGAATCCAGAATATGTATAAGAGTAATGGAAGGCTGAGACAAGACGGGAAGGGCAGGAGGCTCAAATTGAATTGTGCTCATAACCGAGACACAAACCAATCAGTGAATATGTACTGGGGGAGTACATAATATGAGACTGACAATAGTAGGGAGAAGGATTTGTTCAGAAGGGAAAACATTCTAATTTGATGCATCCTAAAGGAATTAATTTACCGAGTACGCTCATTTATGCGACGACTGCACTTTCTCACTTTTATATTCCGTGAGTTCACATATGTTTCAAATGCAACGTAAGTAGGCAAAAGCGGCTATGTGCGTCAGTAGTAAGTCTTTTGCCAACTTTATGGAGAATTGATAGTTTGACTAAGAATCATCTACGCTTTGTAAAGGGTCTAGTGGTAATCGTTCTTGCACAGTCGTAAAATGGTTTCGAGGCGCCGTCTACGTTAGTAAAAACACGGTAAATTGACTTATAATTGCGTTTGGACCTGCGCAGATGTGGTAAATCAGCGGTGCCATATTCAGATTCAGAAATTAGAAATAGCAGATGATTTGCTCATACAATTCGAGCTTCCTACAGGGCCATAGTATCAGGCGAATAACGGGGTGAAATGCGAGAGCGCCATGGACACCAGACCGGTGAAACGGTCTGATAAGCCGATAATTTATACATGACACATTTTTCGCCGCCATGGCGCAACTGTCCATGGAACTCTTCAATTTTACCCCAAAAACAATATGTGTTTACATTAAATTCAGCAAAGACTGAAAAAAAATCCTTAAACGGTTTCGTGGCGCCGCAAACATTAGCCGGGACACGATAAATTGCTTTATAATTGTGTTTCAGATAGCTGCGCAGAGGCGGTAAATCCGCGGCCTCGTTACAGACTTTGAGAGTAGAAGAAACAGATGCTTTGCTTTTGTACTGTGATTCAGGGAGATAGTCTGTATTCAGGCGATTAACGGGGTGCTAGACAACAGTGCTATGGATGTTTGCGCAATAATTGTGAGATGGGCATATGAGCCGTAAATTTATGACGCATGTACTTTTATCACTATGGCGCAAATGTCCACGCCGCTCTCGTCGTTCATCCTAACGACACTAAATTCTACGAAGACTGATCGTCGACTGGTCTTTGGACGTGGTTCAAAGACTAGGCAATCTAAGGGTGTCGCCACCCACAGTCACACACAGAAAGGGAGGAGATGCATTGTACCCCCAGGCAGTCAATCTTTGTCCCATTTATATGCTCCCAATATGCAGTAAATCTACCCACACACAACACAGAATGACAAATTGGACACGCGTTCAGTGTTGAAAACGGGGGAGAACGAACCGAGATTCAGGGGAGGGGGTTTACTTATCACGAATGTCAACGAAAGCACTATGCTGGATATAGTTATAGTATAATTGATTCTTGTAACATATGTGCTATGACAGTAAATGCATTTTGAAAAATCTTGGATGATTTGGCAGCGGTTCGCTAATGCAAAAAACGAGTGGGAGGAGGATAAAACGCGAACGGATGAGCGTCTAAAGATTTGTGATTTGCTCAAATGTAATGGGCATAAACATGTCCACATTCACTAAATTTCAGTGTTCGTTATCTAACGATTCCACACTGCTCGCGAGGGGAGAATTACGGGCGTAATCGTCAAGCGATTTTAAATGGAGAGAAATTTCAACGAAAGAAACAGGCTGGCAACAAGGAAATGACGAATTTGGATAGAATTTTTACGGAAAAGTTAAGTCTGTTTTCTACTTGAATTTCTAAAATTTTTGGTGATAATAATATTGACATGGCTTATCAAAGATGGGGAAGAATGAGGAAGGAATGAAATGACCACTATCTTCTTCTTCTTCTTCGTGACTCTTGCAGAGTGACGAGAAGTGTGGAACGATGAGTGTCTTTCACTATAGCGAAGGATTAGAGGCCAGTGACGAGAGAGAAGAGAATAGTAAGAGACGCAGAGAAAGAGAGACTTGTCCCGAAGGAACGTTCTAGAGTAAGAGAAGTAATACTACTAGGGGGAATTGAATAGGAGGGGACCGAGAGATGACCGGAGGAAAGGGAGGAAGTGCTAAATTGCAATGTAAAAATCACCAGAACGGGAATAGCATGACTTCGTCATTTCCGCTGACTAATAACATCACTTTGGGTGAAAAAATAGCGAGGATACAAGTAATGGGTTGTTTTCAAATTAGACAAATTGCAAATGCGACGATTTAAAGAAGAGTGAATTGACATAAAACGTTCGATGAGCCCGAAATATCATCAGGAGCAAACAGAATGTCAATAAAAGCTGCAGGAGCGATCAGTACGCCAAGAAAAGGATGTAATGTGTTCAATTTTCGGGAATTGTTTTTAAGACGGCCTTATTTTCCACTAATGACTACCGAGGTCGTTCAAAGGATAAGTAGCGAACATGAAACATATACGTATTTTCACTGTCTGTGCAAAATGATTTTTGTCATCTATAAATCGACCAATAGAAATCGATGTTCTAGGAAGTTCCGTAAAAAGAAAAGTATACGAAGAAAATGATGAAACAAACAAAAAAAACTATTCGAGAATAGTTTTGTTTTTAACCCCACAAAACGCTTGCGAAATCACTACAGACCTTGCTCACAGGAAAAGTAGAGACCATGAAACATATTCGCAATTTTCAAGGTCAGCACAGAATGATTTTTTCCTCATCTTTAAATTTCAACAATAGAAATGGTCGAGGGATTTCAAAAAAAGGAAAGAATGCAAAGCAAATGATGAGATATGTTCAGTGTTTGAGAATATTTGTCTTTCTTTATCAACTGCACGCACAGTACCTGCGAGATCATTACTGACTTTGCTCCAGGGATAAATAGAAACCGTGAAACATAGCACAATTTTCACGGTCGGTGCAAATTGATTATTGTCATCTATAAATTTTACCAATAGAAATCGATGTTCGGTAAGCATATGAAGTTTCATAACCAAAGGGTTTTCAGTGGAGCAACAAAATTACGTGGGTCGTCGTTAACAGAAAAGAGTACGGCAGAACCCGAAATGGGCGTACGGATGGAGAAATAAAAGGAATGGAAAGAGGGAAACGGGACACACAGCATTGGGCAGAAGGCCGGAAATGAACAAAGATCAGGTATAAACGAGAGAGAATTGGGGGACTTAGTCATTGTGATGATTGAAACATCACCCACGAGGGAGGTCTAGACACTTTTGGTCGCCTTTTTGATCGGAGATATTTGGCCCTACAAACGCGAAAGACCATCCAAGACAGTTATCAAGAGTACGAAAGGGTCTCGTGCCATTTTGACATGAAAATATATGGAATGATTGCGAAAACTGGCCATTTCGCTATTGTGGCCCAAATATTCTTTGTGTGCTTACCCCTGTTCAAGGTTCTAAGTCAGTGAACCTGAGACCCAACCCTCCATTGTGAAAATGCTCCAATGAACTAATGAAGCGTCATACGCAAAGGGAGAAAAGAGAGCCACTCAGAGGGACTGAACGACCAGAATTCTAGATTTGATGATAATCAAGTTTCAAAAATAGGCTAATGTCGCCAACACATATTCCTCATTTTCAGAATCTCTTGCCTGAAGTTAATTGTCCAAATCATAAGAGCTCATGTTTTGAGCTTGTGATGAAGCGTAACACGACGAAATCCTATCCACTTTTGCCGGTTCAAAAATACAATGTTTCGAATGTGAAACTAATTGTTCTATGGGGAACTAATATCCGAGTACGCCGCTAAATCGCTGATTACGGACTCTGACGAAGCAACTATCTATGGGGGAAGAAGTTGTGAAAAGTTGTTGCAGAGTGCACTACTTATTTGGTGAGAATTGCATATACGAATGTGATTATGGATATGAGAGTGACGGGAATCGCAAGCAAATGCAGAAAACTACCCTTACTACACAGTGAACCAGTCCACTATGGATTACGGTTGGCAGAATGACTGCTTTCCAGATTATGTTTCACCGTTCACATGTCCGTAAAGATGGGGTTATTTGTCATTCGGCCAACCATAGTTCAGATTCAAAGGAAATAGCAAAGCACAATGAGGTCAAAATAGGTTGAACTTCTGATTGCGAGCGCCACATAATTGTCTCATTATGAACATGCTGCCATTTTTGGCGCGGGACCACGTGCCACAAGATAAGGTTGAAGTTTGAGACGTTTCTGTTCTAATATTGCGGAACTACAATTGTGGACTTGAATGAAAAAGGAAATGGAGGCTGTATGGTAACAAGAAGCTAGACATTGTATCTATAATACATGATCGCGTATAAAAGAAAAGGGAAGTGATGCAAGCAGAGCAATAACAGAAGAAGAAGAGATTAGGAACTGCAATTGCAGGGATACGAGAATATTTGCATCATAATGGTAAAATGAGCAGATACACAATCAAGATGAAGTGTCTTTTTCAGCAATATGGTGAAAATGTCCACTACGCAGCTATCCTTCGTAAGTATAGAAAACTGATTATTGTCTCGTTTCTACTCCTAAGAGATGAACTGCGTGACTTCCAAGATAAAAGCCCATGGCGTAGAGTGTTTGATAGTATGGGAGTGGACTGGGAAATGACCACGTTGTATTTATTCGTATCTCCTATGCGGTCGTCTCCCTTCGACGATAGACGACCACTAAAGAGAGAAGAATGACTCGAGACAGTCTTCCCAACTTCAGAGTCATCCACATTTGAGGTTGAAATATCGCCGCGTAAGGTGGAATTTTGTCGTCTTGCGGCCAGATATATTTCTTCAACTACGAAAGCGCGAAAAGTATGGACCTCAGCCATGAAGAAACAAGGGACAAAATAATGGAAAAGAGTAGTCACTTGGGTCAAATTGAATATTTGATAGAGCAGAAAGAGTTGAAGCGCTCAAGAAACAAAGGGTAGAGCAGATAATATAGAGGAAATTATTTAAGATGACATTTAGGAAGTGAAAATGAAAGGTGCGCGTGCGCTCATAAGAAGACGTTGAGGGGAGAATGAATGGAAGAATGAGAATGGCATACCCCGGGGAAGAAGGAACTGCTGGGAACTGTTTTTGGAATGAAATGGCAAGCAATTTCTCATCTGCACATCTGGTGAATGACCAATGCCCAGAGACTGAAAATAACCTATCATTCCAAAATCAGTCCTCATTTATCGTTGAATGATGCCAGGAACGGCTGCGTCAGATGTTTTCACATATCTATAAATACTGCTAAAGGGCTTCTAAACATAAATTATTTCAAACGAATGTACAAGTATCGAATTTGAAGCACAAGTGAAATCATTTTTCCGACGCAAGCGTTCCCGGCAATGCGAAATTCATCGATTAGATCATAAAATATGAAGATTGACTCGCCTTAACTGTCCTTTGTGTGTCTTTTGAGGGAAGAGAACCCTCCCAGATTGAAGAGTGTGAGTGTAACACTGCAAATAAACGATAAAGAATGGGGGTCATCGCAAAAGATAACCGAGAGTGAACGCACGAATAAAAGAAGAGAGCGCCATGAACGTTTGCGCCGTAATGGTGAAATGAACAGATGGGCCATCATTCTCAACTTCCATTTCACCAATTTGGCGCAAACGTCCATGGTGCTCATGTCTTTCGTCTGATATCGCGAATCAAACGCACAATGGTATGAAATAACGGTCGCATAGTGGAAATAGAACAGTCATAATATCTTTAAAAGAGGTGTTGTCTCATAGACAGGTTGGAATTTGTAGAAGAAATATCGTTCTACAGAGCGAGTTCATGATAGAAAACAATTTAGTGACGGACTTCAAAACAGGGCGAGAAGAAAAAAAGTGGCGGAAAGAGATCAAACGAACAAGAATAGGGAAGAATGCAAATGTTTTCTTAGAAAAGCTACTGATAGCCGGAATTTGAACAAGATCATGAGAATACTATGAATTGTTCTTTTGAAGAAACTGTGAAACAGAATAGATACAGGACGGAAACACCAAGATGGTTAGAATGCTGTTTTCGAATATGTTTCAGACTGAAAATAAGTTTTGTTCGGACATGAGTTTTACAATATTTGCATAGCATATATGATACTATAGTAGGCCAATTACTCCGTACGATGAAAGAGGAAAATTGTAAATAGCAGTCAATATTTGGTAATAACGCCTTTTTGAAACACACAATGAACAGTGTGATTTGAAATTGACATGGATTCTTCGTGAAATGTTCCTCAGACAAAAAGCCGTTTCATAACAGAATCTCTATATATGAAATGAAGTTGCAACGTAAAAGTAGTGGTGACTTCAATAATAGCCGCACATTCTCCTCTCGCGAACGTCTCCTTTATTGGATTTGTGCATATTTTTGCTGCACACACACGCAATCTGAGTAGAGAGACTGTGTACAAATGAGAGAGTGTAGACGAAAAAGGAACGAGAGAACGCTCAAAACAGCGAAAATCAGACAGCAATGTGGCGAGAATTTTGAATGAGCGGTAACGGCGCCAAAACAAGGTGTGTCTGTCCGGCTAAAAGTCGTACGATTTTGGGAGTAATTGAAAGGAAAATGAACTGCTCTGGAATACATTTCCAAGAAGCTGAAATTTCCTAAGGCTCGCGGGGTCAATGGCAAGAAGTGAACAGATATGTTTCAAGTTCCAGCCAGTAAAGTGCAGAGATAATACACGTTTTAACTATTAAAATCGGTCCACATCAGAATGAGGTAGCGAACGGAAATACGTGCGAATGCAGTCAGGAAGTATTTCCAATCTTTGAGCAGAAGCAGCTGTCAATAGGCCCCCTTTCACACTCTCCGGAATGGGGCATTCAAAGGCGCGCGCTCCTCTTTTCATCACCTCCTCTCTCTTCTTCTCTTCTCTGATCCACTCTCAAGAAGGAGAAGTCCTATTCCTTCCTCTTAGAGACAACAACTCTTGGGAGAGACAAGACGATGAATGAGTGAAGAAGACTCATTCTCTTCTCCATTGTCCACTGCGTCATAGCGCGCACCCAGCCAAAAGAAGCATGGAGAAGAGCCACCCTGCATAACTATGCAGGTGCTTTTAGCCTGACCACATGGAGTACATGTCATTCCCTTCTTTGTTATCCCAACGGAAATTTTCATAGATATTACCGGAATTACAGCATTTCTACCAGATTATGAGTCGAAAAATAAGCTATTTGGCATGGGTCGAAATTTCGGTCCTAAGAGAATCTTGCTGTTTTCACTAGGAAGAATATGGTAGCCGAGAGAGGAGGGAAGAATTTCCTTGACCACAGATGATCTCGTGACTTCAGAATGGAATGAATAGAGCACAGATTGACTGAAAGGCGAAAAATCACAAAATGAATTGAAATTGAAAAACGTAATCACAGAAATGAGATAGCACAGTTGGTCAAGAAACTTAACGTACCTACTAGTTGTATAATATCAGTTGATCTGGGATTCATAATACCCAAGAATGCTAAGCCTGAACGCTTGAGCGGAGGACGAGAAGGCTAAAGTGCACCATGTCCGTCAATCAAGTAGCGTAACCCGTCTTGGGTGCGCAGTGGCATGGTCAAACGGTCAAACGGCTCCCGCGGGACGCTACATACTGCCCTCTCTCCATTCATTTGACATTTGTGTGGAGCTCAGACATTTCCTGCCCGGGGCGCAGTCCAATTTGCATACACTATGTTGCTCCATCGGAGGATAATGGAAGGAAGAGAACTAGAATAGTCAATCTAAGAGCACGAAATCTTGCCTCATTCAGTACTTACGAATCTCTAACGATCAGCCACTAAACGAACACTCGGATGAAAATGCGAAAGGATTCTTATCGATAAAGTTTATTACAGCCCCTAGAAGGAATATGTTTCCAGTTTGAATACTTTTCTGGATTACGTTTCAAGGTAACTATGTTTTTGAAGATATACTCTCTGTGAAACATAAAACAGAAAGAAGTCAAAGTGTCAACCATTTTTCAGAACGTTCTGCCATTCAAACGAACAAGGGCCACAGAAATCGTGAAATCTGTATTCATGGAATGAAGGAGCGGCAATTATCGAAAGCGCACGTTCTTGTCGTTAAAAGCTCTCATCAAAACATTCTCTGCAGCCTCTAAACACCGGAAGTTTCCATTTTAACTCATCGGGTGCTTCGAGACAAAAGTAATTTCACGCGTCGACGCAACTTTTACGGGACAACAATTTAAAATTGCCCGTCCTTAGGAGACATAGAGGTCAGAATATGTTTCAAGTCATCGTTTAACACTAATAAGGCACGAACGGATAGACTTATGGATAGACGAGAGTACAGGTCTCCGAGAGAGAACAGACAGTTAGAGTGACAGGGGATGATACTACTTATACTAGTATAGTAATCCCATTGAGCGTGAAGTCAAGAAAGAGAAAGGGCAGCAGCTCCTTCTCCATATGGGTATGAATGAAGAGAGAGAAGAGAGAAGAGAGGAGAAGTAAAAGGGCGTCCAGGTTTTCTTATTAGCCGTATACAGGCCTTTTGCCTCTATTCATTCCTTGATACTCTCTCATTCTCTTTCCCTTCCTATGGAAAAGGAGCTTCAAGGGAATAGCCTAATTATCGCTCGGCGGCTTGCATACACAAACAAAAAGGAAGATTTGTCAGAGGAAGGAACGAATCAATCAGGATCCGAATGGTAATGGGAAGGGTTCTTGTGACAACCAGACCTATAGATAGGCGATTGTAGGCAGATCAGTACCCAAGAAGAAAGAGAAGTTGAAAATAATGATTGTCTGATCACCATAAGTTGGAATTTTCATTACCCTATGAACTATGTTTCGAGGCTACTGTATATTTGAAGATGCAATCTCTATGAAACTTCACCCATAAAGTAGCCAAACTGCCATCCATATCATCAAGTCAATAGCAAAGCCGTTGATTCGCAGCAATACAGTTCCCATGTTTGTTTCGTTTGACGGAAGGAACGGGCAAATGTTAATGAATGACTGTGTCCGTGTTTGAATCGGAAAGAAGAGGGAGAGGAAGGAGTCAAAGGATGAAGAGACGACCGCTTGGAAGAGAAGACAACGACAGATTGAATCAAAGGAGAGAGGCCGTTTGAGTCATTCCACTGACCAGTGGAGACATTCACAGTTTGATACTGAGAAGGAAATGAAAGAATAAGAAGGAGATTAGTCATGAAAGGAAAAAGGAAAAGAGAAGGGAATTATATGAAAACAAACAACATGGATTTGACGCTATCAGAGGTTTGATCTCCTGTGTTTCAGTACTAACATAAATCGAAAATCTTATGACTGTGTGCAATACGGGTGACTCATTTCGGAAATATATCAAAATCTGTGAATCAATGACAAGTCCAATCTTAGTTGAAATCACGTAAATTGTGGATTAAAGCAACAGGGATGGTCAGACGGAAGCGTTCAAATTGGGGTGTTTGGTTGAAGGGCGAAAAAAGATCTGTGCTTGACTGGCATGAGGCATGGGGTCAGAGGCAGTGAAGCGGGAATGGAATCGGAGTCAGTCCTGGAGGAAAGGAAGGATACATCTGGCATGAGAGATAATGGAACACTGAGAGAGTTCAGAGATAGGGAGGGAGGAGAGATAGTGGAATATGGAGAGAGGACAGAGAAAATTGGCCGATCCTTATAGCTTGTGGTAATCCAAACGATCCCCTAGGAAGGCTCTTAAGCCATTTGGCACATTAAAACGGGCGAGTATTTGTATAAAAAGGATCAGCTCAGGCTACAATGGTGTGAGGTCATTGGACCATTATGCCACCCATTAAGGAACGGATCTCCGGGATTAGAAGTCTTTCTTATTTTCACCCAGCATAAAGAACATACTGCACATTTGTAAATGCTAACAATTCGAAAATCAGGTGCATGCTTATGTTTCACGCTGGAGATAAAGCGAAGGAAATAACCTGAATATGATTTGTACATCGTTATCGTCACTAAAATAATATTACTATCACATCAACGAGTAAATATCCTGAGTGTATGGGAGGGCCAATTGGCAGAGTGAACATAGGGCAGTGAAAGAAGGGAAAAGGAGAAGAAGGAGTGAACAATGGCGCAACTCTCGCACAAATCATCAGCCAAGACGGAGTGGAGGAGATATCGTAAAGTTGTCAGTCGTTGTATTCTCAGGAATCATCGAGGATAGAGGGAATATTCACAGATGTGAACACAATGGCGATCTCAACATTTTACGGTTAGACTCAAACTAGACTACTAAACTAGATTAACTAGGTTAAACAAATACTCAACTGTAATTCAGAACAGCAAAATTTCTTGCATATGTTTCACGCTGAAAATAAAGCGCAGGAAATTAGCAGAAAATGGTTTTGTCATAGCTTATCGTGCACCTAATAACACTATCAGAAGAACGAGCAAACCAATACAGAGTTGATCACGATATTTGTTACTTCCACAACACCAGTTACATGTTTGTTACTACCAGATGTTATTCTGTTGGATATGCTCGACAAGGATGTTTACTTCATTCCATCAAATTGTAGTAGTCTTGGCGACAATAAACGAGGGTGACGACCAAGAATGGTGTGTACCTAACTAGGGAAGTGTCTAAGTGAAGGATGAAATTGGAACCAATGACTATGTGCGATGGATAGTAGATGGTTGAGAATGTCGAACGCGAAAGTGAGATCCGCCATCCATGAGCCATTTTCGAGAAAAATCCCGTCAACGGTGATTTATCCTATCGGAAATAAGTCGGGAGAGGACTATTCTTTCACCGATATCTTCGTTCTAAGTTTTCGGAAAAATCTGAAATTTTTAATATATATACTAGACCTTATGACTGATATTTCCTGAATTTGACGACCCTGTATCTCAAGTGGCCGCTTCCCCATATTTCGGAGTGTCTCAAGGTATCCAAAACATTTTAATTTTGCCGTGAGTGGTCTAAATCAGCTGAAATTTTTACTGAATTTATTTCACCTCAGTAATAGTTCAAATCAACTTAGATCCGAATTTTAGGTCGCTTTCCCATTGCAGGAAAAATCCGCCAATATTCGATTTTTTGCACTTTTTCGACCGCCCTGCATACGGGCAAAGGAAAAATGACTGTCTAAGTAGCCGCTAATTATGTTGGTGTAGTCGGGCAACTAGCCTGAAAATTTCATGAGCCTAGCTCTTCATACAACAGAAATAGCTTTTCTGGTGAGGCCATATTTGCGGATTTTTCCTGCAATGGGGAAGAGACCTAAAATTCTGGTCTAAGTTGTTTTGAAGTACTCCTGAGGTGAAATACATTCAATAAAAATTTCAGATGATTTGGACCACTCACAGCAAAATGACAATGTTTTGGATACCTAAATATAGGCAATATGAGACACTCCGAATTATGGGGAAGCGGCCACTTGAGATACAGGGTCGCCAAATTCAGGAAATATCAGTCATGTGGTCTATTATATATATTAAAAATGTCAGATTTTTCCGA
>JACMIF010004100.1:0-12980 GCA_014805445.1 Diplogasteroides magnus | reverse complement strand
CAACTGTTCCGAGGAAATCTTGTCCGGTCCCGGAGATCGGCCTGGTCGGAGTAGTGAGAGTGCGTGAAGAGCCTCGTCGAGTTGGAAGTCCGGTAGTGGTTCGGCCGTTGGCGGAATGAAGAGGAGAATGGGCACGGAAGGGGTGTATAGTGTGGAGTAATTGAGTTTTACCTCGTTAATTGAGTCATATACGTCTTCGTAAATTGAGGCCTTGGGAATTCGTTATTCAAAGGAAATCAAACAAGACCCACTGTTTGATCATTATCAGTATCGATTTCCACTGATACACGAACATTTTTGAGTCCGGTTAACTTTCCCTTTATTCTCAGTTGAGATCTTTGTTCCACGAAGGAGAATTGAACATACCTGAAATCTCAGGTTAGAACCTAAAACGAGGCAAGGACTAACCATTTCTCAGGATCGTAGTTTAGAGAAGGAAGGCGAATCAATTTCACGGATTTACGCTCTTTTCTCATTGTTCTTTCTAAGATACAATAATTCATAAGAATGGACAAACTATGATAGAAGGTGAATGGAAGGATACTGAAAAAAATAAAGTCGTAAAATGAAGAGTGAATGTGATAAATGAATGTCGTGTTCGTGAGCCTTGACCAATGCGAGGTATTGGTTGTTCCCAGGCAATATCACGGGGTTGTTCAGAATACGCATTGAAAGAAACAAAGATCTCACAAGTCTTTCTTAAAATTTGTCGTAATAAAGAGAATAACTGTGACTGTCGGAAAAATTACGGATGGAAGTCTATTTTATTTTATTAGATGTATTTTGGAAAAAAGAGCGAAATTGCGAAAATTGCAATTTGGGAATACAGTTTGGTTTATTTATGCATCGAATGAACATGTATTAGAGAAAGATATTAGACGATTACAACCGAGCGTTAAAAATTAAATTTGTGCTTTCAATGATCATAAATTGGTAGATTGTGTAGGCTTATTTGCCCTTGTTCCTCCCACAGTCGCAATAGGCCGAACAACCGAAAGATCGCATTGCTTGACAAAATGCTGTAGCATCGGTCTTACAGAAAGCTGTTCCTGAACGATTATTGATTGGATACGGTACCCAAATATTGGTAAATTTTCTTGGCATAACATGAACCTTCAGCAGCTCTGTCTAGACACGAGCAGAAGGAGGAATCGCAATTGTCATTGCCAGATTGATTGTCGTAGCAATTATCGTGCGTCGAGAAGTGATTACGTGGTTGTATTGTAGTAGACGAGAGATTACGGTATTATCGATTTCTTACTCGCAACAAGCATCGAATTGCCCCATTCGGGAGTTGCAGTCGAATGTGATGGATAAGGAAGTGATGAAATTCTGGAAGCGGTTTGCACCGCAACTGAATCCTGACACGACGGGCAGAAGTGCAAGGGAAATAAGGATGGTTACGGTGGCAGCTTTCGTGATAAGCAGGAGTGTGACTATTCGATGACGAATGAATGTCCATTTTATAGTCCAAAAACCATGGGATGTGTGCGCGTGAATGGCTAGTGTTCCGAATCATAGTTGAGGGATGGAAGGCAAAATAATGTTCCAGAGTTTCGTGCGCACCGCATGGTTGTTGCTAAAAGTATGAAGAGCGATGCGAAATCTTGATACATCAAAATAACTATTACAAACAAAAAATAACTATAAACGAAATAATGATAAACGAAAATATGAATGAAGAAATTGGTTCTTTCGATGTTCATATTGTCAAATGAGTCACGTTCCTCCTATCTGCGACAGAATGAGAGAGTGAGGCCAGGAGAGAGCATCCAGACGATTAGCATCGGTTTCTCGTCTCATGGACGACCCCTGTCAGCTATCGATTGGATGATATTATTGCCATAGGAAACTAATGGAAAGAGATCATTCAAATCTACTCACCTTCCACTGTTAATGCAATACAAATGCAATATATTGACCGTTCTAATCTGGGCTGAGAATTTCTTCGAAGTTTATTGACCATACTTCTTTTATTCCGCAAATGAAGTCCACCTTTTATCATAGTTGTATATATTTTTCTGCGTATGAAATCTATTTGTGTGAAATCCGATCTAAACGTTCACTAAAAATTTGTCGTAGTTAAAGAAGCCGTAAAGTGAGTTTCACAAACAAGATATAAGTGGTCCCGCAACGATTTGCCTCAGGATTTACCTACAAAGTGCGGTAATTTTTTGTCTGGCGTCTATGTTAATCCTCCCCTCTCTCGTCGTTTCTCATTTATTGATCTCCCCGCTACAGTATCCAATTAACTTTGCGTTGATGTTTCGCGCTTTATTTTGAAAATATAAGCTTTCGGGTATATATGCAGTTTTCGACGCTGAACAACACTACGTTGCCACAATAGTTGACCTCGAATGTCCCTTTGCGGCTTCTTTAAGAGAATGACTGCGAGTGTGGGGCAAATTCCGGATGGAAGTTAATGTTTTTTTTTGTTTTGAAAAGCAGAGTGACCTTATGAAAATTGCAATTTGGGGATACAGTTTGGTATATTTATGCACCGAATGAACATATATTAGTAAAAGATATTAGATGATTACAGCCGTGCATTAAATGCGCTTTCCATGATCACAAAGTGGTAGATGGTGTAGACTCATTAGCCCCTGTTCCTCCCTGCGTTGTCATATGCAGACTGGCCCAAATGTCTAACTGCCTGACAAAATTCTGCAGCATCCGTCTTACAGAAAGCTGTTCCTGAACGATTATTGATTGGATACGGTACCTAAATATTGATAAATTTAATTGGAATAACATGAACCTTCAGCAGCTGTGTTTAGACACGAGCAGAAGACGGAATCGCAATTGTCCTTGCCAGATTGATTGTTGTAGCAACTATCGTGCGTCCTGAAGGGATTACATAGGTGTACTGTAGTAGACGAGAGATTACGGTATTATCGATTTCTTACTTGCAACAAGCATCGAATTGATCCATTCGGGAGACGCAGTCGAGCGTGATGACTAACGAAGTCATGTAGTTCTGGAAGCGGTTTGCACCGCAACTGAATCCAGACACGACGGGCAAGAAGTGCAAGGGCAATCAGGAGGGTTACGGTAGCAGCGCTCATGATAGTCAGGAGTGTGATGATTTGATGACGAATGACGGTCCATTTTATAGTCCAAAAGCAATGGGATGTGTACGCGTGAATGGCTAGCGTTAGGGATGATAACGCAGTTGCTCCAAGATTGATGAGAATAGAAATGAATAAGCAGTGTGAGCTGGCGATTCCTTCTGTCCACCAACATCCTCAGCAGCCGTTGTTGTCCCTTTGAAATGCGGAACTATGGACTTGGATGAGAGATGCGAAGGAAATATTTTCTGATTCTTGTATGTGTTTACACGGCTATAACGGCGATTGTATAACCCTCGGTTGTTATTCGGAGAGAAGGTTAGAACGGAGGTTGTTCGATGTATGAATAATTCTGACCGAATAGTGCCATTCACGTTACTGCACACTCCAAAGAAAACATGCCACAGTTTGCCTAGCATCTCGCATAACATGCTGTGGACCATATTATATCTTTCTCTTAGCAAAACATCGCTTTTGTTAAAATAGGGGTGCAGTGAGTGAGTCAAGTTGACGTTGATCGGTCTATGAGCAATTCTGGTGCTATTCAAATCATGTAAACGCGTCAGCAGATATGATCACTCGGCCACAGTACCGTCTAGCAAAGGTTTAAGCCAATGGCTGTTGGCGGGCGTTGAGCAACGTGCCAAATCGTATCTTTGAATTTGTCTTTCGCACAGAAAAAAATGGATTTTTCATGGACATTGTCATGTCCAATTCTCAATTGTCTTGCATTTTCAGATCTAAATATAAACAATAATCAATAGTCAATCCCAAATTGACCTCTTCGTGTCTACCCTCGGTACTGTGCTCAATCGATAAATATGAACTTGTTAAAGAATGAAGTGCTAGTTTTCTGTCCTAAACACGAAAAACGATAATATAATTTGTCTTCGTACGATTATGCGAACAGTGGAAAAAATTGGCTCTTTCGCTGTTCGTACTGTCAAATGAGCCACGTTCATCTGCCTGCGCAAGAAGACAGAATGAATAGAGTAAGGAAAGGAGAGAGTATCGAGACGATTAGCGTAGGCCCCTCATCTCACGGATGACCCTTGTCAACCATCGATTGGAAAAATACTACTGCGGCAGGAGGTTAATGGTGAGAGATCATTCAAATCTACTCATCTTCTACTGAAAATGCAATCCTAATACAATACACTGATCGTATAGAATGCAAGCTCGGGAAGAACAGAAACGTCTTGATAAGTGAGAGCGTGTGTCACCATCTTATCAGGGCGTGGGGCACAAATGCGGATCGATGTTTACAATTATTCGAGCATACATGACTGCATTGCAGACATCGTCCGTGTAGCTAAGATATAATGTATCAATCTAAAGTCCTATTAGTAGACGCGAATTAGTGCTTTTGCAGGTATTTCAAGATAGGCATTTGTATGCGCTGGTTTCCAGCATTATTCGATCAAGCGAAAAGGATCATGCGTTCGGTGTAGATGTAAATGTTCCGAATTTTCGAAATGGTTTAAGGAGGCTAAAGTCGTCTTAATCCATTCTGACCACCTTGTTCATTATCTCTTCAGGTTCCTATATTTCTCTGTCGTCCCCTCTATACACAGTGTTCTCTCAATCTTGGGTAAACACACTGTCTTTGTTTGCACTGCACGCCGGCCATAGCAGCGTCACTCATTGTACACACGGGTAGCCGTGGGTCGATTTGCTTCCCTGCCTAGAGACTATGGTTGGGCGATTGGCTGAATAAGTGCATTAGTTATCTCTACCTCTTTGTGATCGACTCTTATAGCCTATAAGTTATAGGAGAAGGTCGACCGCGTAGAGGAGAATTAGAGACAAGGAATGCCCTTACTTAGCCATTCGCCTATCCGTACCAGATATGTATCCCGTTTCGAAAAAGACAGCTTAGTCCTTAACGATCAAATGAATTTACAATTCAAATTCTAATTATAATGCAAATGTTCTTGTATCGTCTATTTTCATTCAGTTATAAACCATCAATTTTTAGACACCACTACATGCAAAATGACCGCGCGAAACCGAGCGGCTGGAGCAAATCGGACGAACTTCGCGGATGCCTTCCTATGCTTCTTCTGTCTCGTGACGGCGGTCAATGCTAGAGGTAGGCAAAGTAATCATTCCATAGTTGAGAAATTGAGAGATGGGTCTTTAATTTCTATGGCTGTCATAGGTTGAGATCGCTTTTTGGAACTGAAATTAGTCACAGTTGCCTGGTTGTCTGCCCACAGAAAGCACATTGCTCATTCGTCTAATATGCGAGAAGCGGTTGTCTATATGATGCGATAGACAACCGCTTCGAGGGGTATTAACCAGGGGTTCAAAAACGGTAAATTTGCCGTCATTCTTCTTCGCCGCGCGGTCGTCTGAGCGAGACAACCGCGCTCCAGAGAAGAATGACGGCAAATTTACCGTTTTAGAACCCCTAGTATTAACTAGGGAAGACAGAATAAACACTTGAATCCGTCTCTCTGTGCTCTCCATCGTGCGGTCGTGTCTACACACCAGATATGACCGCGCGATGGAGAGCAAGGAGAGAACGCATGTACTCTCGCGTTCATGCTGCCTTATTAACCCAATGACCATTCCATCTTATGTTTTTCCCGTCATTTCTATCTATAATCTCCGATTTTGATACTGGGTATGTTTCAACTAGATATATTGATAAGAGCAACAATTGAGATGTATAATACGGTATTACGGTATTAGATTTCAGGTGGTTTTGGAGGAGGTGGACGGGATGCTAGTGGTGGAAGAGCCTCGAGTTCCAGTTATTTTGGATCTAGGACTGGCTCACTGAGTGGAAGATACTCTCGAGGGAGCTATAACAGGTGAGGCATTGGGAATACATAGCATATTTCCGATAAATTAGTCGGGGCATTAGTTGAAAACAAGTGAGCAAAAAGTACATTCTTTATACGGTCGAGTAATTTGGCCAATTAACACCTGCAAGCACCTATATTGTAATCACCTCTGTGAAAGTATTTGCTTTGCAGTTACGAATATATGCCGTTTATGGACCCTGACCGCCACAAGTACGAGTACATATCTGGATACGTTGCAGCAAATTACATCACGCAGCCTCATATTCCTC
Organism: Diplogasteroides magnus; assembly: GCA_014805445.1. Classification (NCBI taxonomy): domain Eukaryota; kingdom Metazoa; phylum Nematoda; class Chromadorea; order Rhabditida; family Diplogasteroididae; genus Diplogasteroides; species Diplogasteroides magnus. The sequence goes on along the minus strand of JACMIF010004100.1, from coordinate 6,830 downwards.
TTAGGTAAGCCATTATTCCATGGATTTTCTAAGCTTTCCTCTTCGACGGCGCAAACATCCATAGCTCAATTGAAATGCAGTCAATTTCTCTCTTGCAGAATGAACGGAATGACCTATTACTGGGATCAGAAGTCCGTTCCAAAGTACGATGATAGTTCTAGCAGGTCAGAGTAATAGCTTATTCTCTTATCAATATAGCAACTTCATTCAGATGCAACCGAACCACGACAGAAAATGCGGGATCATGGATCTCATCGGTTTCTTTCAAGGACGGGACCAAGTTTGTGTCATTTTGTTATTGACCGATTATCGCTTAATTCAGACCCGATAATATCTATTGGCAGTGCCAAAGCCACAAGAAATACTGTTGTGACTGGAATTGCTGTGAGGAGAAGTAAGCACAGGTTTCATGCGCTTTCATGTCATGAAATAAAGGGCGAAAAACAAGATAACCATGAATGTTTGCGTCATAATGCCGTCATGAATTAGTATTCTAAGAATATGGCAGCAGATCCATTTATTCCAGACCAAAGGAGGAACAACCCAACTACACCGTCTTTTTTATTGCGGTTATTCTGTGCTCTTCATTTCTGGCGTGGTGATGGTGCTCAAGGTGTGTTTTATGTGTCTAGATTTCAAATAAATTTCGTTCGAATATTTTATCATTTTATACATATTTTATCAAAACACTTACAGCGTAATGCAGAAACATTACAGGCTCTACTTCAAGCTAATAAGCGACATAAGCAAATGCAGTGGATGCGAAGAAGGCGAAGATGTAACGAGCAAATAAAAGAAGAGGCTGGGAAGACCGAATCGAACCTGAAATAACAGCAGATCCAACAGTGGCCCAACCTCCCTTCGGCCTATCCGGAGCATCCCTATCCTAGTTGTCCGCCCTACGAAGCAAATGTAGAGATAAGAGAGATTAGCATAGGCTGGAAAGCAATGCTCGGTAATGATGAAGGCCAAATAGGGAAGATGGGGGACTCCTGTACTGACGCTTGAAACAATGATTTTAAAAGGCAATTGCGACTCGAAAGTGTATGTAAACTGTTATTATGTGATAAATAATTATTTTAGCAGTCGTGGCGAATGTGGATAAATCACTCTGATAAAGCTGCATCAAGTGTTTATAGTTACTCTATCTACTGCGATTGCATACAGAGTGTCTGTCTGCTCTTGCAGCGCCGTTCCAATAATCTCATTGAGTTTCTCAGATATTTTATTGGCCATCATTTCCGCCTTGAAAGCCTAATTCCACGAAGTCAAAACTTTACTATAGATTCTATGCGAAATATAATAAAACGAAAGATTGAGAATGTCGGAAGTATTTCAACATTCTCAATCTCGTGGCTGAAAATGCAACCACAGACCAGATGGTCAACTTCATCCCCGATTTCAGCCACAAGATCTCCATAGCACTTGGCCGTTTCCTTGCAGTTTTCTACTCCATCAAATTGGTTGTGATGAGTTTCTTTGCCTTTTGCTAGAAGTTCCCCCTTTGCATGTGAGTTTGATGACAGCCGCGAAACATAACTGGCTAGGACAGGCCAACATTGACAGTTTATGGGAGAGGAGATAATGGTGGTGGTAGGGGAATAGGCTTTGAAAAACAAGTTACTTGGGTACCTCAAGCCGCTTGGGTGTTTGAAACAACAGGGATGCTTGGGTACGTGCATTACTTTGCCCAAGTACTTGGGTGAGAGCGAGAAAGTGCTTTCGACTTGGGTTCACCCCAAGTACTTGTAACAGACCCAAGTACTTGGGGTCATTTGCATGCATTCTCCTCGTTCTGGTCGCGGTATCAATCATTCCTAGCGGCCGTCTCATACGCTCACCCTTCGTCTCTTTGCATCTGGGATATGGAGATTAAGATATTGGCATGTAAATATCAAACAAATTCTGTCTATGTCATCGGAGACGACCGGTAAGAATGAGTGAGACTGCGATCAGAAAAAGGAATATGCATGCAAATGACCCCAAGTACTTGGGTCTGTTTCAAGTACTTGGGGTGAACCCAAGTCGAATGTACTTTCTCGCTCTCACCCAAGTACTTGGGCCAAGCAAGGCACGTACCCAAGCATTTAGGGACCCAAGTAGTGTTATATCCAATTGACACTCAAGTACTTGGGTTGTCGGCTGGTTTTAAAAGCCTATAGGGGAAGTCACTCCAACTATCAAGCTCACCAACGCGAGTAAATTGACTGCTGGCATTGAATCGCAGGTAGAATATCAGTCTGTCGTTCCATGACTGTTGTATCCATCTCAAAATCAATGTTTGATGATCATCATTTTTATTCTGCCTTGAAAGTACATCCACATGAACTTTTCATTATTTTTCGATGGAGAAATAAATCTGTTTAAATGTGAACATATTTTGTATTCTAATGCAGTAATGTTATCATGTATTACATATATTGGAAATGAAACAGGAAACAATGCGTTATTCCAATACACCATAATCTTTCAGCGTCAGTCTTTGATCGAGATCCTTTCTCAACTTCTCACCTCCTTCCACAACCCATCCGATGAAATATGAATACGAATTATTAGGAGTCAGAAAGAACTTCCCGGAATCTTCACACGTCAACCCCCACTCTGCATTCGCATTCATTCTCATCTTTTGAACGTAGGGATAAACGTTGGAGAAAATGTGCACTCATGTGCGAAAATGCGCCAAAAAATGTCAAGCGCTAAAATGCCAAGCGTCTATATGACACGCCACATGTATGTCGACTATTGCGTTTGCCTTCTATCCGATGGGCTCTATTTGCGTGGGTACTTTTATGGCAGCCGCATACTACGACTTGGCCATGGGGACTGTGTGGAAGATTCTTGAGAGTGGGGAGAATGTTGGTGGGATGGAAGTTTCTCCAAGGTCGACATCATCTATGAGAACAACTCGGCTACTTGGATAAAATCACTGATAGGGTGTTCTACTGTTATTGATTCACCCATCTGATTGTGTTTTTATTGGCTCTTATTTTATTCTACCTTGAAAATAATTTATTTGCATGAAAACAAAACAATTATGATAGTGAAAAAGATAGCATTTTAAAAGCGAGAAGATTGTAATTCTAGTGCTGCAAGGATAATATGGATTTGAAACGAATCAAGTATTGTCTGAAATTTCCACGGTGACATGATTGAAAACCAAGACTGTTACACCACACCATAATCTTTCAAGATTAGTGTTTGATCGAGTTCCTTTCTCAGCCTTTCACCGCCTTCGGCAACCCATCCGATGTAAGGTTTGGAATGCGACTTACTAGGAGTCAACCAGAAACGTGTGTCTACGTTACTACTCATTGCCAATCCCCAATCACTATTCGCATTCATTTTCATTTTCACATCGCCAGGTGCTATAAGTGTTTTTGAACAGATGATTACGTGATCACGCGCCTTGCATAACGCACCGCTCCATTGGATGGCCTACAACGGCAATAAAATATTAATGGGCTTGAACATGCAAATGACTTACTCTGTTCTCATAAATCTCAGCAGAAATTCGGTTGACTTGGGACATTTGGCCATATCCAGTTCAATTACGACTCTTCCAATATAAAATTCCAAGAAGATATACTGATATTATAATGCTTGCTTATGCATTAATACAAAACTTAAAATTGTTTGCTTACCGTTCCTTCCTTTCGAAACCAAGATTTGGCGCTCTGAAAGTACTTGTCAATTCAAATTTCAGTTGATTTTTGCTCACTATCAGTTCCGATTTCATATTATTTATCGTTGTAGATTGCGAAGAAACAACGGTCTGAAATGCACATATTTTACGGAATTTAGAGAAAATGATTCACCGATAATTCACAGTTATTCGTCTTAAGTTTATTTATCGTTTTCGATTGCCAAGAAACTGCTCTCTGAAATGCACACATTTTTGGAAATTTGAAAAAAAGATTCACGGTCAACAACTTGAAGACCGTTTCCTTAGACAGCCTATCTTTCATTGAAGTAGTTAGTTGAGTGACATCCTCTGCTGAATCAAATGACGCAGAGATCTTTTCCTAAAGTGGTACTAAAATCGTTGGAAACAAAATGAGCATACAAATAACTACTCGTCATGGAATTTGTCAGATATGTGTAGAGCACTGAAATGAAATTTTTGCTCGAAAAAAATTTGTTTTGATACCTGCACAAATCATTATGATTCCCCGAAAGATATGAATTCATTAAAAATTGCCTGCTTCTGTCTTTAAGGCCATCAATTTGATAGAAGTCGGCTCGATCAAGCAATGCACACGAAATATCCACTGAATTTTCACATTGGTTGTATTAATATTGGACTTTAGAAATACCGCTTTGAAGTCGGAAATTCGTATTTTCTATAGCAGTGCGAAGCAAAAGAAAAGCTTTCGAGATTTTCTTCGGATAGCTTGATGATATCCTTCCTTGTCTCATTGAAATCCGAGTAGAAGATTTTCTCAAAAACTGGAGAATACAGAGCAAATAACTAAAATTCAATTTTAAATTAGCTCAAGTTTGTATGCACACCTCCTTGGGCTCAAGAACAATGTTATCTTCAATTGCAAATGCCTTGGACCGAATCGGAAATAGAGCACTAAAATGTTTGATTTTTAATGTCAGAATCTAAAGTAATATCGCGAACCGTTTGTGTGGAGGCTCGTCCGTTTCTTCAATGTGAATTACGATACTTTCTTTGTGTATGCGAAATGCATCCAAACGCACTATGACCTCGTTGCTTGAGTTATGTACGTATTCGAAAATTGCCTTGAGAATTCGTCATTCAAAGAAAATAATATAATACCCACTGTTTGATGATTATCAGTAACGAGATCCACAGATACACGAACATTTTTGAGTCCGTTTGTTTATTCTCAGTAGTGATCTTTGTTCCGCAAAGGAGAATTTAACATCCCTAAATTTCTGCTCTATATTCAACATTAAAGTCCGTACATACCATTTCTCAGAATCGTAGTCGAGAGATGGAAGGCGAATCAAGGTCCCGGATTCACGTTCTTTTCCCATGGCTGAAGCTAAGGTAATTCATAATTATCGACAAAAATATCTTAGAAGGTGAAATATAATGGAAGCACACTGAACTAAACAAAGCCGTAAGATGTAGAGTGAGTGTGATAATTGAATGTCTTGTTAATGAGCAATGAACAATCGATGGATATGCGAGGAATTAGGTATTTCCAGGCATTTCCACAGGGTAATACAGAACGCGCATTGAAATAATTATCGATTATTGATAATGTGTTTATCGCTTGAAACTTCACATTTGCTGAATGAAACTTTCTAGTTACAAAGTTGAATAAGTGAAGTAAAATAGACAATTGTGACCGTCAAGGCAACAATCATGGGAACGCGACCTGCGGCATGTCATTTCACCTCAAGTCAGAGAGATCACAGTGCATGCCTGGGAACTATTGTCAGAAGGCATGATGGAGATCATGAGATCAACAGTCAGAGTGACCGATAGAGTAGGGAGAGCAATTACCCCCTCCATCTAGGTCTTGTTAGGTATTAATCAGTTGGACAGCGCAATGTCTGGGAATGCCCAATTCCTCGCATATCGATTGTTCATTGCTCATTATGAATACCTTCATTTATCACACTCACTCAACATCTCACGGATCTATTTTGCTCAGTGTGCTTCCATTACATTTCACCTTCTACCATTTTTTCGTCCATTATTATATTTCAGAACTATTTTAGATATAGCCATGAGAAAAGAGCGTAAATCCGTGAAGTTTATTCGCCTTCCCTCTCTCGACTACGATATTGAGAGTTGGTTAGTAATGGTATCGTTTTAGAATATGACATCAGAGTTCAGGGATGTTCAATTCTCATTGACAAAAGAAAGATCTCTATTGAAAGTAAACGCAAAGTCAAGTGGACTCAAAAATGTACGAGTCTCAGTGGAAATCGATGCTGATAATGATCAAACAGTTCGTGTTATTTGTGTATTTTGGTATTTCGGGTATTTTGAATTTTCTTTGAATAACGTGAAAATGAAGGCCACAGTTTTCGAAGACGTATATGACTCAAGTAACGAGGTCATAGTGCGCTTGGATGCATTTCGCATACACAAAGAAAGTGTCGTAATTCACATTGAACAGACGGGCGAGCTTCAACACAAACGGTTTGATATGTCTTTTAGATCATGATTACAATAAGTTTAGCGACCTATTTCCAATTCGCTCGAAGGCATTTTCAATTGAAGGAAACATTTTGTTCGTGTCAAAGGAGGTGTGAATACAAATTTGAGCTGGTCTGATATTTAGTTTTAGTCATTCTCACTACATTCTCCAGTCTCTGAGAGGATTTTATACTCGGATTTCAAGGAATCTAGGAATGATATCATCAAACTATCTGAAGAAAGTCACGAGAACTTTCTATTGTTGCGCAATGCCCTTGAAAATTGGAGGTTTCGTCCGAAAACAGGTTTTTTTTAATATGAAGATTTTAATACAACCAATCTGCAAAATCAGTGGACATTTCGTGTAAATTGTTTGATTGTGTCCACTTCTATCAAATTGACGGTCTTATAAACAGAAGCAAACGGTTTTTGTTGAATGCAGAACTTTCTGAGAATCAGAATGACTTATGGAGGTAACCTGTAATTTGTAAATATATCGAACAGAACCATATTTCAGTGTTCTGCAAATTGCAGATAAATTCAACGACGAGCACATTTTTGTATGCGCTTTGTGTGTGCCATGACTAAATGTATTGTTTCCAGGAAAAGCTTTCTATTAGGTTGTTCGGAAAGTAGTGTGACATGGACATTCAAAAATATATTTCTCAGCCTCTGTGTATTGTTATGCAGCGCGCTCATGCACGTGATA